>JAKSZT010053816.1:943336-979766 GCA_026826555.1 Tolypeutes matacus
TAGCAATGCAAGAAATTATAACAATGAGGTGGAGCCAGTGGCCACTTGACACTTTTGGGGTAGAGAGGGGACGAGCAGTTGAAATACAGTGGCTTCTTTGGGAAAAAAAAAAAACAACCCTTATTGGACATGTGATTTCCAAATATTTTCTCCCATGGAGTTGGCTGCCTTTTTACCCTTTTGACAAAGTCCTTTGAGGTGCAAAAGAGTTTAATTTTGTGGAGGTCATATTTATCTATTTTTTCTTTTGTTGTGCATGCTTTGGATATAAGGTTCAAGAAACCACCACCTACCACAAGGTCTTTAAGATGATTCCCTACATTTTCTTCTAGCAGTTTTATTGTTCTGCCTCTTATATTTAGGTCTTTGATCCATTTTGAGTTTGCTCTTGTGGAGAGAATGAGATAGGGTCCTCTTTCATTCTTTTGCTTATGGACATCCAGTTCTCCCAGCACCATTTGCTGAAGAGACTGTTTTGTCCCATTTACATGGACTTGGTAGGTTTGTCAAAAAAAATAGTTGGCCATAGAGGTGAGGGTTTATTTCTGGACTCTCAATTCTATTCCACTGATCAATATGTCTAGCTTTATGCCAATACTATGCTGTTTTGACCACTGTAGCTTTGTAATATGTTTCAAGGTCAGTCAGTGAAATTCCTCCCATGTCGCTCTTCATTTTAAGAATGCTTTTGGCTATTTGAGTGCACTTTCCCTTCCAAATGAATTTGGTAATTGCCTTTTCTATTTCTGCAAAGTAGGCTGTTGGGAATTTGATTGGTATTGCATTGAATCTATAAATCAGTTTGGGTAGGACTGTCATTTTCACAATATTTAGTCTTCCACTCCATGAACACAGAATTGTCTTTCCATTTGTTTAGGTCTTCATTGATTTCTTTTAGTATTGTTTTGTAGTTTTCTGCCTATAGGTCCTGTATTTCTTTGGTTAAATTGATTCCTAGGTATTTGAGTCCTTTTGTTGCTATTGTAAATGGAATTTTTCCCCTGATTTCCTCCTCAGATTGTTCAATACTGGTGTACAAAAACATTACTGGTTATTGCATGTTGATCTTGTATTCTCCCAATTTGCTGAACTCATTTAGGTTCATGTCATCCTCACACAGAGTTTTTTACTTCATCTTTTCCTATTTGGATGTGTGGTTTTTTGTTTGTTTGTTTTTGTTTTGTTTTGTTTTGTTTCTTGTCTAGTTACTCTAGCTAAAACTTCTAGTACAATGTTGAATAACAATGGTGACAGTGGACATCCTTGTCTTGTTCCTGATCTTAGAGGGAAAGCTTTCAAACTTTCCCCATTGAGTACAACGTTGGCTGTGGGTTTTTCATATACGCCTTTTATCATATTAAGGTATTTTCCTTATATTCCTAGCTTTCAAAGTGTTTTCATCAAGAAAGAATGCTGGATTTTGTCAGATGCCTTTTCTGCATTGATTGAGATGATCATGTGGTTTTTTCCCTTCAATTTTTTAATGTGGTGTATTATGTTTATTCATTTTTTATGTTGAGCCACCCTTGCATAACAGGAATAAATCCCACTTTGTTTGGTGTATAAGTCTTTTGATATGCTGTTGGATTCTATCTGCAAGTATTTTGTTGAGAATTTTGGCATCTATGTTCATTAGAGAGATTGGTCTGTAATTTTCTTTTCCTGTTGTGTCTTTATCTGGCTTTGGTATTAGGGTGATGGTGGCTTCATAAAATGTGTTGGATAATTTTCCCTCCTCTTCAATTTTTTGGAAAAGTTTAGACAGAATTGGTGTTAATTCTTCTCAAAATGCTTGGTAGAATTTACCTGTGAAGCCATCTGGTCCTGGACTTTTCTTTTTTGGGAGGTTTTTGATGACTGATTCAATCTCTTTAATTGTGATTGGTTTGTTAAGTTCTTGTATTTCTTGTAGTGTCAGTGTAGGTTGTTTTTGCATTTCTAAGAATTTGTCCATTTCATCTAGATTGTCTAGTTTGTTGGCATATGGCTTCTCATAATATCCTCTTAGATTCTTTTTATTTCTGTGGGGTCAGTTGTAACTTTGTCCCTTTCATTTCTGAATTTTTTTGTTTGCATCTTCTCTCTTTTTTCTTTGTTAGTCTAGCTAGGGGGTTGTCTATTTTATTGATCTTCTCCAAGAACCAGCTTTGGGTTTTGTTGATTTTTTCTATTTTGTTGTTGTTGTTGTTCTCAATTTCATTTATTTCTGCTCTAATCTTTATTATTTCTTTCCTTCTGCTTGCTTTAGAGATAATTTGCTGCTATTATTCTAATTTCTCCAGTTGTTCAGTTAGCTCTTTGATTTTAGCTCTTTCTTCTTTTTCAATATAAGCATTTAGGGCTTTATATTTCCCTCTCAAGACTGCCTTTGTTGTATACCATAAGTTTTGATAAGTTGTGTTGTCATTTTCATTCATCTCAATATATTTACTGATTTTACTTGAAATTTCTTCTTTGACCCACTGATTATTTATGAGTGTGTTGTTTAGCCTCCACACATTCGTGAATTTACCTCTTTCCTGTCTATTATTGATTTCCAGTTTCATTCCATTATGAGATGAGAAGGTGCTTTGTAAACTTTCAGTCTTTTTATATTTATTGAGAGCTGCATTGTGACCTAACATGTGGTCTATCCTGGAGAAAGATCCATGGACACTTGAGAAGAATGTATAATCCACTGAGACTGGGTACAACATTCTGTATATGTCTGTTAGGTCTAGCTCATTTATCATATTGTTCAGGTTCTCTGTTTCCTTGTTGATCTTCTGTCTCGTTGTTTTATCTAATGATGTGAGTGGTGTGTTGAAGTTTTCAAGTATTATTGTAGAGATGTCTATTTCTCCCTTCGGTTTTGTCAGTTTTTGCCTCATGTATTTTGGAGCATAAATATTTATGACTGTTATTTCTTCCTGGTGGATTGTCCTTTTATTAATATATAATGTCCTTCTGTATCTCTTTTAATTTTTTTGCATTTAAAGTCTGTTTTGTCTGATATTAGTATATCTACCTCTGCTTTTTTTTTGGTTAAGGTTTGTGTGGAGGGAAGCGGCTGTGGCTCAATCAGTAGGGCTCCCGTTTACCATATGGGAGGCCCCGGGTTCGGTTCCCGGGGCCTCCTGGTGAAGGCAGGCCCGCCCGCACGGCGTGGTTAGCTGACCCAGTGAGCACAAGCAGCAAGGGGGGGGGATAAATGAATAAATAAATAAAATCTTTAAAAAAAAAAAAAAAGGTTTTTGTGGAGTATCTTTTTCCAACCTTTCACTTTCAGCCAGTTTGTATCCCTGTGTCTAAGGTGAGTCTCCTATAAGCAGCATATGGATGGCTCATATTGTTTAATCCATTCTGACAGCCTATATGTTTTGATTGGGGACTTTTATCCATCCACATTTAATGATATTACTGTAAATGTATTATTTACTCCCACCATTTTATTCTTTGGTTTTCAAATATCATATCTTATATTTGTCTGTCTTTTTACTCTTTTGGTTATCCTTTCTGCTATTCTCTCTTCTACACTCTCCTCCAAGCCTCTCTGTCCTATCTTTCCTTCTGGCTGTAAGGTTTCTTTTAATATTTCCTGTAAAGGGTAGATTCTTTTTTACAACTCTCTTAGTTTCTGTTTATTTGTGAATGTTTTAAACTCATCTTCATATTTGAAGGACAATTTTGCTGGATAAAGAATTCTCAGCTGGCATTTTTTTTCTTCAATCCTAATTGTATCATACCACTGCCTTCTCACGTCCATGGTTTCTGATGAGAAATCCAACTAAATCTTAGTAGGTGTCCTTTGTATGTGATGGTTTGCTTCTCCTTTGCTGGTTTCAGAATTTTCTCTTTATCTTTGACATTTGACATTCTGAGCGTATGTGTCTTGGAGCAGGTCTATTTGCATTTATTCTGATTGGGGTATGCTGTGCTTCTTGGACATGTAAGTTCATTTCTTTCATAAGAGTTGGGCTATTCTCAGCTATTATTTCCTCAAATACTCTTTCTGCCTCTTTTCTCTTCTCCTCTCCTTCTGGAACTCCCATGACATGTATGTTGTTGCGTTTCATGTTATCATTCGACTCCCTGATCTCCTGCTCTATTTTTTCCACTCTTTTCTCTCTTTGTATTTTCTCTCTTCAATTTTACCAGTTCTGTCTTCTGTATCACTTATTCTTTTTTCTATCATTTTGAGTCTTCTGTTGTATGCCTTTAATGTGTTTTTTATCTCACTAATTGTGTCTTTCATTCCCATGAGCTCTGTTACTTTTTGTTTGTTTGTTTGTTTTTATTTTTAAAAGATATTTAGATTATATCAATGATATATAAAAAATGGAGGGGATTCCCATATGCTCCACTCCCTACCCCTCCCACACTTTCCCACTTTAACAACATCCTTCATTAGTGTGGTACATTTGTTAAAATTTATGAACACATATTGGAACATTGCCATTAAGTATGGATTATATTTTACATTATAGTCTAAACTCTCTCCCGCACAATTTTGTGAGTTATGACAAGATATATAATGGCCTATATCTGTCAGTGCAACGTCATTCAGGACAATTTCAATGTCCCAAAAATTCCCCCATATTACACCTATTTTTCACCTCTCCCTCCCCTCAGAAACTCCAGTGGCCACTACCTCCACATCAATGATAAAATTTCTTCCATTGCTAGAATAACAATAAGTCTATAGTGTAATAACAGTATATCTACTCTAGTCCATCATTCATTCCCCAATCCTGAGGATTCTGAGGTGGTGGTGCCCACTCTGCTTCTAATTGAGAAGGGGTTTAGATCCCATGAGGCAGATGGACAGGACTATCTTTCTTACAGTTGCAGACTCTCTTGGTCCCTTGGGATGACCATTGTCCATCATCATTTCCTTGTTAGTTGTCCTGGGTGAGTCCAATGAACTGGAGAGTAGGTGTTGCAACTCTGTTGAGATTCAGGGCCCAATTGGCACATGGAAAGCCCAAAGATTTATGTCTCTTGGACATAAACCTATTAACTCTAGTACTAACTATAAGTTCAAATATATAGGACAGAATAGCCATATGTAAGGAAACCACAACTGAGTCCAAGTCTGTCACACTGGGGAGCATAAATTCCAAAATAGAGTCCACTGACAGTGCCAAACTCCTGAGCTACCAGCCCTGCCTACAGTGTCTGGATGTCTCCAGAGCCCTCCGGAGCCCTGCTATTTGAGGCAATATTTACTGTGGCAGTCAATGATATTTGGCTAAGATGTGCATAAGCATAACCTCTGGAATAACCTCCCAACTCACTTTGAAGTCTCTTAGCCAAATAAACTCATTTGTCATTACCGTTTCCTCCTTTTGGTCAAGGTCTTTTTCCATTGCATTGCTAATTGGTGCTTGGTAGTAATCTCTCAGTGCCAGGAAGGTTTATCCCTGGGAGTCATGTCCCACACCAGGGGAAGGTAATGCATTTATATGCTGAGTTTGGCTTAGAGAGAGGGCACATTTGAGCAACAAAGAGGCTCTCAGGAGGTGATTCTTGGGCAACCTATAATACCAAACTAAGTTTCAATTTTAAAAGAAAAGGTTCATAAGTACAGTCATCAATATCAAGGGCCTGTCAATGGTCCATCCTCCTTCACTAGTCACTGCCCCTGTACTTGGGGGATTCTTGCTGCTCCATTAGAGAATGTGGCAGGACTCCGCAGGATGAGAACTAGATATTCTTTCTGTTGTTGTGTGTATCTCCACCCACTGTGACAATGCCCCATGAACACTTGAACTCTTTCTTATGCCTTATAGGTATACTCCAGGTGAACTTATTCCCATGCATCCACCCATCACTGACACCCTGCACCCATGATCCTCCCCTGCCACAGTTGCAACCCTTCTGTGATGCAAAACTTCTTTTAAAATGAAGCCAACAAAATAACCAAATAAAATTAATAAGAAAATAAAATAATGATGAGTTTTAAAATGACAAACAAAATACAAAAAATTAAAAAGAATTTGAAATAATAAATAAATAAATAAATAGATTTTAGCATTGTGTCTTTCATCACTATAAGATCTGTTGTCTTGTATGTGACATTTTCTTCCATTTATTCCCCCTGTGCCTTATTTTTTTCCATTTTATCTTCAAAGAAGTTTTAGGTTAGAGAAAAGTCATGTACAAAATATAGGAGATTCCCATATACCCAACAACCTCCCTCTTTACCCCTTTCCCCTACTGATAAAACATTTTACATATGGGTGGTACATTTGTTACAATTGATGTACAAATATTGAAGCATTGCTACTAACCATGGTCAATGGTTTACATTATAGTTTACATTTTGGACCATACACTTTTATATATTTTGACAAAATTTAACATGGCCTGTATCCATCATTGCAAGTTCATGTAGAACAATTCCAACACCCCCCAAAATGCCCCATGCTCCATCTATTCTATTCCTCCCTCCCCCTTCCCTCAGGACCCAAAGCTACCACCAAACTTCACTCCTTGAAGAACAAGATTCATAGTTACTTGGAACAACATTGAGGGCTTGACATTCTGGCCTGTCTTCCCCTATTAGGCACTGCCTATGCTCTCGAGAGACTCCCGCCCCTCCATTTGAGAACATAGCAGGATTCCCCAGGATAGGAGTCCAAAACCTTCCCGTTCATTGGGTCTCCATCCACTGATACAACACACTATGACAGGATGAACATTCACATACTCCCTGGAAGCCTGCCCTAGGTGTGCCCTGTCCTGCATGACCCCCATATCCAACACCCTTCCCTGCTGTATTTGCCAAAAGAACATTCCCAACATTGTAGTTTCAACCACATACCTGCAAATCCCCTGAGTTCATCTTCTCCCTCCCCCAACCATCCCCCCACCTTACCCCCTCACAGGCCAGCATCACCCAACCCAATGGCATCACTGTACCATGGTCATGCCTACCCACTGCACAACTACACCCTTCCACCTTATCATAGATTTTGCCCATGTGGGCATTGGCTCACAGCCCTCTACTCCTTTTCTATTTCCTATAAACCTATCTTCCAGACTCTAGCTCTGTGAGTCTGCTCAATTTGCTTAATCCATATCAGTGAGGTCATGTAATATTTGTCCTTCAGTGCCTGGCTTGTTTCATTCAACATAAGGTTTTCAAGGTTCATCCATGTTATCCTATGTGTTAATACTGCATTCCTCTTTAGAACTGAGTAATATTCCATTGTGTGTATATACAAGAGTTTGATTATCAATTTATCTGTTGATGGACACTTGGGTTGTTTCCAACTTTTGGCAATAGTGAATAATGCTGTTATGCACATTGGTGTGCATATATCTGTTTGTGTCCCTGCTTTCAATTCTTCTGGGCATATACCCAGTAGAGGGATTGCTGGATCAAATGGCAGTTCTATAGTTAGCTTCCTGAGGAACTGCCTGAACAAGGAATATTCTTCTTGATAACAGGAATATTCCATGAACAGGGAATATTCTTCTTGCTAATCATATTCAACAACACATCAAACGAATTATACACCATGACCAAGTGAGTTTCATCCCTGGTATGCAAGGATAGTTCAACATAAGAAAATCAATCAATGTAATATACCACATTAACAGATTGAAAGAAAAAAAATCACATGATCATCTCTATTGATGCAGAAAAAGCATTTGACAAAATACAGCATCCTTTCTTGATAAAAAAAAAAAAAAAAAAAAAAAAAACTCTTCTAAAGATAGGAATAGAAGGAAACTTCCTCAACATGATAAAGGGTATATGTGAAAAACCCACAGCTAACATCATATTCAATGTTGAAACTAAAGGCTTTCCCTTTAAGATCTGGAAAAAGACAAGGATGCCCACTGTCACCTCTCTTATTTAACATTGTATTAGAAGTACTTGCTCAAACACTTAGGCAAGAAAAAAGATATAAAAGCCATCCAAATTAGAAAGGAAGAAATAAAAATTTCACTGTTTGGGGAAACAGATGTGGCTCAATCGATTGGGTTCCCGTCTACCATATGGGAGGCCCCAGGTTCAATTCCCAGGGCCTCCTGGTGAAGGCAGGTTGGCCTACACCACAGAGAGCTGGCAACCTGCACCCATGAAGAGCTGACAGCCCGTGCCCACAGATGGCGCAGCAAGATGACACAGAACACACAGCAAATGGACACAGAGAGGAGACAGCGAGCACAAGCGGCAAGGGGGGGGGGTGGAATAAATAGGGGGATAGATAGATAGATAGATAGATAGATAGATAGATAGATAGATATAAATAGGTGGATAGATAGATGATAGATAGATAGATAGATAGATAGATAGATAGATAGATAGATAGATAAAACAAATTTTTCGCTATTTGCAGATGACATGATCCTATACATAGAAAGCCCTGAGCAATCTACAACAAAGCTTCTAGAGTTGATAAATGAGTTCAGTAAAGTTACAGGATATATAAGATCAACACGCAAAAATCTGTAACATATCTGTACACCAATAATGAGCAATCAGAGAAGGAAACCAAGAAAAAAATTCCATTTACAATAGCAACTAAAAGAATCAAATAACTAGGAATAAAGTTAACTAAACATGTAAAGGACTTGTACAGAGAAAACTACACAACATTGTTGAAGGAAATCAAAGAAGACCTAAATAAATGGAAGAATATTCCATGTTCATGGATCGGAAGACATCATTAAGATATCTGTCCTACCCAAAATGATTTACAGATTTAATGCAATCCCAACAAAAATTGTAACAGCATTGTTTACTGAATTGGAAAAGCTAATTATGAAATTTATTTGGAAGGGCAAAGGGCCCCAAATAGCAAAATACATATTGAAAAAGAAAACAAAATTGGAGGAATCACACTACCTGACTTTAAGATATACTACAAAGCTACAGTGGTCAAAACTGCATGGTAGGGGGCGGATGTGGCTCAAATGGTTGGGCATCTGTCTGCCATATGGAGGGACCTGGGTTCAATCCCCGGGACCTCCCGGTAAAATAAAATATATATATATATAGAAGGCGCATGGGCTACCAGGCTCTGTGTGCAGCTGAGCCGTCGGGCCCCGGGAGCCATGCAGCAAGATGATGACGTAACAGGGGAGAGACAAGATGAGATGCTCCAAAAGCTCCAGAAGCCAGGAACTGAGGTGGCACAGGCAGCAGAACACCTCTCTCCTACATCAGAGGTCTCCAGGATCAAATCCTGGTGAAGACTGGAGGAGGAGGATG
The DNA here is from genome assembly GCA_026826555.1 of Tolypeutes matacus. Lineage (NCBI taxonomy): Eukaryota > Metazoa > Chordata > Mammalia > Cingulata > Chlamyphoridae > Tolypeutes > Tolypeutes matacus. The sequence goes on from JAKSZT010053816.1 coordinate 952,545, forward strand.
AGAAGAGATGACACAGAGAATTGCCCAGCGAATGGACACAAAACAGCAAATGGGGAAGGGGGGGTTTAAAATGGATAAAATAAATAAATAAATCTTTAAAAAATAAAAAAATAAAAAATAAAAAAATGGCATGGTATTGGCACAAAGACATACCAAACAATGGAACCAAATTGAGCGTTCTGATATAGATCCTTGCATATATGGTGAACTAATATTCGACAAGGCTCCACCAATCCCACTCAACTGGGACATAATGACCTCTTCAACATATGGTGCTTGGAAAACTGGATATCCATATCCAAAAGAATGAGAGAGGATCACCATCTCACACCCTATATAAAAATTTGCTCAAGATGGATCAAAGATTGAATATAAGAGCCAAGATCATAAAGCTCCTAGAATATAATGTAAGGAAGCATCTACGAGATCTTGTAGTAGGAAAAGGTTTCATAAACTTTACACCCAAGGATTAAGCAATGAAAGAAAAAATAGATAAATGGGACCTCCTCAAAATTAAAAACTTTTGCACTTCAAAGGAGTTTGTCAAGAAAGTGAAAAGGCAGTCTACTCAATGGGAATAAATTTTGGTAACCATTTATCTGATAACAGCTTAATGTCTGGCATATATAAAGAAATCTTACATTTCAAAAATAAAAAGACAAATAACCCATTTTAGAAATGGGCAAGAGACTTGAATAGACACTTCTCCAAAGAAGAAATAAAAATGGCTAAAAAGCACATGAAAAGATGCTCAACATCACTAGTTATCAGGGAAATGCAAATCAAAACTACAATGAGATAGTTGTTACACCTATCTTACACCTATTACACTAGCAGCTATTTAAAAAAAAAACAAAAAAAAACAAAACAGAAAACTACAAGTGTTGGAGAGGATATGGAGGAAAGGGAACACTCATCCACTACTGGTGGGAATGCAGAATGGTGCAGCCATTGTGGAGGACAGTTTGGCGGTTCCTCAGGAAGCTAACTATAGAACTGCCATATGATCCAGCAATCCCACTTCTAGGATATACCCAGAAGAATTGAAAGCAGGGACATGAACACCAATGTTCATAGCAGCATTATTCACAATTGCCAAAAGTTGGAAGCAACCCAAGTATCCATCAACAGATAATTGGATAAGCAAATTGTGGTATATACATACAATGGAATATTACTCAGCTGTAAGAAGGAATGCAGTATTAAGACATGGGACAATATGGATGAATCTTGAAAACCTTATGTTAGGTGAAGTCACTGAAGGACAAATATTACATTATCACTGATATGATTCAAGAAAATCGAGCAGACTCACATAGCTAGAGTCTCGAAGATAGGTTATCAGGAGACAGAAAGGGAGCAGAGTGTGGTGAGCCAATGCTCAATAGGGGCAAAACCTATAAAAGGTGGAAGAGGGTGGTTGGGCAGTGGATGGAGTGATAGTGGTGCAGTGATGTGATTAGGGTAGACGGTGCTGGACTGAGATGGGGATTTGGGTGGGGGGGTTACATTGGATTATCCATGGAACTGGGGGGAGGGCTGGAGGAAGGAACAGGTTAACTCTGGGGATTTGTATATCTGTGGTTTAATCTACAATAGTGGGAATGTTCTTTTGGCTAATAGGGCAGGGGAGCATTCCTGGTGCAGGGCATTGGGATTGGGGGGATATACGGGATAAGGTGCATCTGGGACATGCTTCTATGGAATATGAAAGTGTTCATCTTGCTATAGTGTGTTATCTCAGTGGGTGGAGACCCACACAATAAACAAAATATTAAACTCCCATCCTGGGGAGTCCTATGTTCTTAATTAGAGGAGCAAGAATCTCTCAAAAATATAGGCAGTGCCTAATAAAAGAAAACAGACCAATATTATTATTGCATGTAACTATGAACCTTACTCTTCAAAAATTGAAACTTACTGGTTACAATAGTTCTTGAGGGGCAAGGGAGGGAAGAATAGAATAGATGGAACATTGGGAATTTTTATAGCATTGGAATTGTTTTGCATGATCTTGCAATGATGGATACAGGCCATTATACATTTTGTCAAAACCTATGAAAATGTACAGTGCAAAATGTAAACCATAATGTAAACTATTGACCATGGTTAGTAGCAATCTTCAATGTGCATTCATCATTTGTAACAAATGTACCACTAGTGAAATATGTTGTTAATGGGGGAGAGTGGGGGAGGGAAAGGGAGTGGGATATATGGGAATATCCCTATATTTTTAAAGTAATATTTACATAATCTAAAGCTTCTTTCAAAATAAAATATAAAAGAATTAAGTAAATGTAAAAGATCCAGCAATCAGAGACCTCCCAATCACTTCCTTCCCACAGGTCCACCCAAACCATCCATAAGTAAAAATTGATGAGTTCAGAGAAACAAATTGTAAGGCTCTACAAGCATCTTCTCCTGGCATCAGCCAATGAGAAGCATCACCTGGGTAACTAGCTCCCACCCCTAGAACTTCTGACAGTTCAGGAAAGGCTACAGGAGAAACCCAAGCATCTAAATTTCTAAACAGAAATGGTCAGGGAAGCTCTGCCTGACTGTGTTCACCTCCTTTCTTTTCCATTTATAACTTACTACAGAGAGGAGATAGCTTAGGTCTATGTTGAGAATTTGTTCAACTCAGTTGTGACACTCAGCAACTGTGTTACCCTGAGCAAGTTGCTCTCATCCTCCCTGAGTCTGAGTTTTTGCTTCTGTAAAACAAGAATAATATCATCCACAGAGTCATTATAGAGATTAGATAAAATCATGGATGTGACCACTATTTGTAAACTGAAGACCAATGTGATACCCATAAATGCATCCATTGTATCAAATCTTCACTGAACAAAGCCATTGAGATGTCCCTTGGGGTTTATTAGTTTGAGATTTTATCCACTTAGCAAGAGAGAGTTTGGCAAACTAAAGGTAAAGTTGACATAAAACCTGGATATAAACCCAACTTTGTCTTTTATTGTTTGAACCACCTAGGGAAAGATGGCAACCTTCCAGATCTCAGTTTTTCTCATATGAAAATCAGTGGTAATGATTCCTTGCTCACATCACAGAGTAGTTGAGATGCTTAGTAAACGATAAAATCTGCAAGTGTTTTGTAAACTAGAAAATGCCACTCACATTGTGGATGCCTGTCAGTGCAAGACCTGGAAAGAGCAAAGCACTGGGCAGGAAGACTCATCGACAGGAGGGCTAGAGTCTCAGGCATGTCTTTCCATGACCCGTTCAAAAAACACAAAAATACTCAGAGTTCCTGGGTCAAGTATTCAGAGTTTCTGGGGTGAAGGTCAGTCTCAGGGTGAAGGGGAATCAGATTGCTGTTCAGAAAGCAAGGGAAGGCTAACCCAGCATCTTTGTGCCTGGCATCTTTGCAGATTCCCAAGAGTTTAGTGATAGATGGTGTCAATCGTTTTCTCCACTGCTGCTGGCTAAACCCATTATTATTCATCAGATATCATGAGTGAAACTGTGCCTTGAAAGAAGAGCTAGGTTCAGATATCTGTTATAAGGAATTAGAAGTGGAGAAAGTCAGTGGTTTTCCTTCAGCATTTTAAGTATTTCAACCCACTGCTTTTTGGCCTCCATGTTTTCTGATGAGAAATTGGCACTCAATCATTGAGACTCCCTTGTATGTAACATGTTGCTTTTCTCTTGCAGCTTTCAGAACTCTTGCCTTGTCCTTTGCATTCAATAATGTGATTGCTACATGATGGGGTGTATTTTTCTTCATGTTTATCCTATTTGGTGTTCTCTGGGCTTCTTGGATGTATATACTCATGTCTTTTGCTAAGTTTGGGAAGTTCTCTGTCATTATTTCTTTAAATATTCTTTCTTCCCCTTTCATTCTTTCTTCTCCTTCTGGGGTCCCCCTAATGCATATACTGATGTGTTTGATGGTGTCCCAAAGGTGTCTTAGGCTATTTTCACTCTTAATATTTCTTTTTTCTTTCTGCTCCTCAGCCTGGCTCATCTCATGAGTTTTTCCTAAAGTCCACTGATTCTTTCTTCTGCCAGCTCCAAACTGCTCTTGAAACCCTCCTGGGCACTTTCCATTTAGTTATTGTGGTCTTCAACTCCAATAGTTCTGTTTTTTTCCTTTTAAAATTTTCTATTTCTTTTCTAAGACTCAAATATTGTTCATTTGTTGTTTTTCTTATATCCTTTAGTTCTTCCCCTGTATTTTTCTTCATCTCCTTGATCTATTTTAAGATCATTTTTATAACAGCTTTTTTCCGTATATTCACATTCTCCTCTTCTTAATTGGTGTTTTCTGTATTTTTATCCTCTTCCTTTGGATGGGCCATTATTTCTTGTTTCTTTGCCTTTGTAGTTTTTTACACTCTTCTTGTTGTCTCAAGCTGCTTTTGCCTGGCAAATTCTGGGAGGAGGGCATACCAGAGAGGACTTTCCCAAGTCAGTCTTTCCCAGCCAAAACAAGTCGGGCACAGACCAACTCCAAAGTGCCCTGGGGCGGGGATCAGGAAGGGCTCCAAGACATTCTCCAATGGCTCCCCAAAGCTGAGCTTTCATTGCCTGCCCAACAAATGCATCCCTTCAGCTAACTGTGCCACACAGCCCTGCAGAAGTACAACATCCTTAAGTCTCCACCACCACCTGCCCTGTCCAGGGCAGATTGAAATAATGGCTGCTGCCACCTTTGTCTGGAATGGGTTGAAATAGTTGCTCCAAATTTGCTAAACAAAAGCCATGATCAGCAGTCAGCTATACCCACCCCTGTTTTTAGGGAAGAAGATTTTTAGGTCCCTTTTTGTTACCAGCAGCAAGCCAGGGGCTGGACTCCATCATGGCCTACAGAAGACTTAAAATAGGAATATTGTGAGAGTAGTGGTAGTTTTAAAAGATTTCTCAGATGCTTCTTTCTGGATGAGTTCCCTGGCCCTTCCTTCTCCAACACTCTGAATCAAAGAACTGGTGCAATTTAAAAAATAATAACAATAGCAATAACTTGTATGACTCTAGGCCAGTATAAACCTGTGAGTGATTCTTGCCCTCATATGGGAGCTAATTTGTCTCACCTAACGTATATGCTTGATACTATCCTCTTAGGACATGCCTGGTGGACATCCCTAAGTTAGGCAAAGAGATATGAACTATTTGTTTTGGACACCTTTTCATGCAAAGCCAGGAGCAAAGACTGTAGCTGAGGAAAGACCCAGGATTAGAGATTAAGACACTGTGATAACACACATCAGCTACATCCATACCTAAAAGGTGCCCACATTAAATCCATCATAAGGTTCTTCTAAAGGACTTTTCATAATATTTGAACATTATCTGCAGAGTCAAGGGGTGCTTCCAGGGGATAGGACCTGAGCTGAATTCCCAACGGCTCCTGATATGATTTTAAAATGTCCTGCCTCTCACTGCCCTCCATTCCATTGGTCAAAGGTGGTGGGTCTTCCTTGAGCAATTCCATGTCTCCTTTTGCATAGAGCTAGGTGCAAGAAGCAGGTCCTGGACAGGGACCATGTCTGCCTTGTTCTGATTGTATCTCCAGCACCCAATACATTACAAGGCATGTGGAAGGTACTCAATAAATATTTTGAAATAAATTGTCCCCCTCCCCAAGTCTTCAGCACATGCCTTCTTGTCCTGAACATAAGTTAAAGGTTAACAACCCTTCCCAGAGGGACGAGAATGTATAGACGTTATCGTAAACTATGATCTTCCCAAGGCAGTAAACATCCATGGTAAATGTCCTACCTACAAGCATAGTAAAAATATCACCACACCCCATGTGTACGTTTCACATGACCCTAATAGGAAATCTGTTCTCATAGCCTATGGAATGTCCTTGTTCTGAAACCCCTTATATATCACCTCTCATTTTCTTGACTCTTTATGGAACGCTATCTTCATTCTCTGAACCACTGCCTTCAGAGATTCTCTCCTGTCCATAAGTCCCAATAAATCTTATACCTGACTAAATACCAGGTGTGTTCTTTGGTCTTGTGGCCACACCAACTCATGCCCTTCAGGAGTTGGGTTGTAACATAAACAAACAAATTTATCAATCAATGGTGCCTTTGCATATGTAATAATAATAGCAAACACAAATGCTAACATGTGTTCCAATCATTTTACAAATACTTACCCTCATTTTATCCTCAAAACAACACTATAAGGGTGGTACTTTTATATTCCCTTTTTTACTAAGGAGAAGAATTAAGCACAAGGAAGTTAAGTGACTTGTCCAAGGTCACACAGCTGAAAACATAGACACTGTGCCAGCAAAAAGAAATTGATATTTGGTAAATGAATTAGTAATTTCTGGCTCCTTTGAGAACCCACTATTTTGTGCATTTGGGGTACCCATAGGTTTTAGTTGTTACTAACATTACTATTAATTACTAGTGGCATTACCAGATTTTTCATCTTCGGGATATGATTGCAATCCAGGCACTGGAAAAAGGGAGCAAGGCTCAGTTAGAAGGAAATCTTAAAATCCTCCAATGTAGTCTCCCTATTCTTAGAATAAGACCAAAATGCCCATAGCCTTGGCCTGTGAGATCAGACCCCTACACTGTTTCTGTGTGCATCTTGTACCCCAAGTCCCCTGAATCATAAGGTCTGTGTCACACTGGACAGATTTCTACTCTTCAAGCAAGCCATACTTGTACGCTCCTCCAGGGCTTTGCACTGGCTGTTCCCTCGGCCAGGAATACCCTTCCCCAGGTTCTCTCCAGGCTAGAGCCTTCTCCTCATTCAGGCCTCGGCTTTAATGTCACTCCTCAGGGAGGCCTTCCCCTAGTACTCAGTCTAAAGAACTTGCCCCTAACCCATCCCCACCTCCAACTGGCCATTCTGTTGCTAACCTATTACTCTGCTTTATCTTCTTCATAGCTCTTATCGCTAACAGAAATAATCGTTTTTGTTTGTTTTTCTTATTTATTTCACCTCCCCATTTGAGAATATAGGGTCCACGAGCTCAGGAATCTTGGCATCATGGAGCTCAGGAATCTTGGCATCATATTTGTGTTTATTGAATGGCAAATGACTTGACAAATTATTATCACTCTTTGCCAAGCACTGACCATCACCAAGTCAAAATGAGGAGGGGCATCACGGGCCTCCAGGCACTCACTTCTCAACACCTGAATAGTGCAGGATAAAATGCCCAGGCCCCTGGAGCTTCTTGCCCGTCCCCCAGAACGGTCACCTTGCAAATCTGAGAAGTCAACTTGGGAGCGTTGGGCATGAGGGAAATAGCTGTGAAATTAAACCAAATGGAGGCTACAGCAGCACCAAGGAGGATGGAAATCCGTGGAGCTCCTCCCAAGGCACCTGGTTATCATCAGGGAGGGTTTGCTGCTGCAGTTGTTGGTCCAGAATATACTGGGATGCAGCATAAGATTAAACATGACAAAATGTTCTTCTGATTTAAATATAGTTTGGACACTAATTTTTTAGAGAATTTCTCATTGTGTACAGAATGAAAAATGCTAGAGGGAAAAAACTGTCTTTTTTTTTTTTTTTTTTTTTTTTACTTAGGGCTTTCTCATTATTTAAAATAAAAAATTTAAGTATTGTCCTTCCCAGGTAGAAATTTGAAAACTGCAAAGACTAAGTGCCCTGGCCTGGAGGCCCAAGAGTTGAGCATATCCATCCCTTTCATCTGCCCTTCACTCCTCACCAGGTGACAGCTAGCACCCATCGCCTGTTCCAGGCAAAGCCCCTTAGAAATAAAGGCGCTCAAACATGCTCCTGACATCAGTAATTTTCCTGCAGAAACCAGAAAAATAATTGCCCTAGAAATAACTCCATCAGTGGGCATCCTACACCCAAACCCCGCCAGGTGCCCACGCCTCCCAGGTGGCCGTAATAGCATGCTAATGATGCACAGCAGCAGACCGGAAGGCTTTGGTAAAAAGTCTCCTCATGGCCATTGGAATGATTTGGAATGTTTAGCTGAAAATACACTCTTTCCTCTCATTTGCTCTTCATGCCTTTAAGCTCCCAAGGCATCACTTCCTCTGCTGCTGGGTGGAAAGTAGCAGGGACTTTGTAGCAATGTTCCCCAGCAGCACAGCCCAGAAGCACAGAGTAGCTGCCCACACACTCCTGCGTTGTGCCTGCCACCTCACCGCTGCTAGGCAAGAGATAATTGATGGTGCTGAAACATGGCCAAGATTCTGCAAGGTGCAGAGCAAGCATCTAAAAATAGAACATTGGTGCCCACCACCTGAGTTCTGACCATGGGTGGGGATCAGGGTCACCGTGCAGGTCTGTGACCTCAGAGGTCAGGGCACCCTGTCTATGCCCTAGCTCCCACTTGCTCAGCTTCTATGCCACTTTTATGCCATTCGTCCTGCACAGCAGGCCCTTGCTGGGGCAGCAGTGGGAAAGTGTTAGATGACACCTCAGATACTGTAAGGTATGCAAGTGGTGACTGCACACCACCCACAGGTTGGATGGCAACAGCCACAGTATATTTAGGGAAGGGGATTAGCACAACCCTCTGTGGGTACTGCAAGTACTGGCACAAGGGTTCTTTGCATTGTGCCAATGAGTATATTAGCAATGTAGAACTAGTTCCACACTAACTGGAAACATAATACTTTTAACTTTAACCAAAGAGAGAAAAGAATTTGATATTAATGGGAAATATCTTTGGTGAGCATCCAAACAATTGATTGAATCCAACAACCCGTGTGTCTGTGTCTTGTTAGGGGTTGCCCTCACCACCCAACCCTCAGTCACTAAACTATCATCATGGAAGCTCAGCCACAGCCCCCGTCTCAAGACTAAGGGTGTAAAACTGGGGGTGGATGGGAGGCTCTGACTAGAGCATCTATGACTCTCAGAAGCAGAGCGGGTAGGCACCCATTTCACAAGGTGTGCCAAAAGACCATCTGGCACAGGCCTCAGTTCACAAATGGCCTCAAATTTAGAATTTTGAAATTATGTACAAAAAAGAATTATATATGCAGCCACTGAGATGCCTTGACAAAAGTGAAAGAAAATGATATTCAAGGTAAAACTTTAAATTAGCATTCTTTTACCAGGTTATACTGCGAAATACATTCAATTAATAAAAAACAATAATAATGACTAACACTTATATAGTGTGAACTGTGTAGCAGGTACTCTTCTAAGGTTTTACATGTAATAGCTCATTTAATCCCCACCAAAAAAACCTGATGAGGAGGTATCACTATGGCCATTTTGTAGATTAGAATAGAAACTGAAGGACAGAAAGATCAAATAATGTGCCCAAGTTCACACATCAGCTAATAAGAGAGTACAGCTAATAAGTGCTAGGGTCAGGAATTGAACTCAGGCAGTCTGAGTATATGATGAACTAGTAAATTCCAAACTACATTTGCACCAGATGGTATGTGTAGTCTGTTCCTCAGATATTTACTGTATTAATCAGCTATTGTTGTAATAATGCTGCATAACAGTACCAACAACAAAAAACAAAAACACAAAACCTTAGTGGCTTCCAACAACAAGCATTTATTTTTCTTGCTCAGCTAGGACAGCTCTGCTTCAGGTAGCAATTTGGAGGGGCTTGGCTGCAGGCTGTAGATTGGGTTCAGGTCTCCAGCACATGTTTCCTCGTTGTGGGACCAGGAGCTACACTGGACATGTTCTTCTAATGGTGAATCACAAGAGCCCAAGAGACCAAGCCAAATAATGCAAGTACTTTTAAAACCTCTGATCCCATCACATCTGCAAACATTCCATTGGCCTAAGCAATTTACGTGTGCAGTATCTGCAAGTTACGGGCCTTGCCACATCTGCTAACTGCAGGCCTTGCTGTAGCCCTGCCTGCACAACCCGACCCCCTCCCCTATTCCCCTTTTGCCTCTCTCCCTCTTCCTTGTTCCTTCTCACCAATCAGAGCTCCCGCTCCAGTTATTGCCTTATTTGGACAACCTTGCTTCACCCCCTACCGTTCCCAATTCTGCCCCCCTTCCCTAGCAACACCGAGCCACCCTATAGCAATCTTCCACCCCTGGCTAGAGGACCGCCCCGTTTCCTACAATGTATATATACGTTGCACCTCCCCAATAAATCTCTCTCTCTTCTTTTTCTTCCCCCGCACTCAGAGGACTCGAGTCTTTCTTTCACACGCGGTCCTTACCAGATACCCCCCACACCCACACCGTGAAGACCAGAGAGCCCCTGACGCCGCTCTCTGACAACTTCTTCACCCCCGCCGTTCCCGGAGTGCACACCGGACGGCCCACAACTAGCTCGTGTCGCTCCCGGGGCTGCAGCAGGGCGGATCACCCTCAGGCTCGGGAACAAAGCGACATACGTGGTCAAGACCAACTTCAATGGAGTGGGAGAAGATACTCTATCTTCCACAGAGTCACATGGCAAAGGGTATGGATGTATAATTCTATAACAGGAAGGCAATGAAGAATTGGGAATAATAATCCAATCTACCAAATGTACCTTTTCCTATCTTGGGGGTCTCAATCATCTTTGTTTATCTGGTTCAGATAAACTATAAAATCCAAGACATCAAGTGAGCCTCTATTGGTAACCCTGGACATTATCTGGGCCCCCACTTCTACACCTCCACTTCTGCATCCATGAACTGGATAGAACCAATCAAGACCTCCAGAAAACCAGTGGTATTTTACTATTTGATCTGAAACAGAAAAGTTGTATCCTAGATATTTCCATTACCTTTCTGAACAAAATGGTTGCTACTGGTTATACTGAAAGCTTTTGTTAATCTTATTTGTATTGATAATAATGCATCATTGATGTAGCTAATGACTGAAATCTCACATGAACTTCAGCCATGCCTATAGTTAGTTGTTCGAGTACTTAAAAAATCATTTAATAGTATAAATTACCCAAAATAATGTGCTGTGCCATGGTTTAAGGGTGATTCTAGGTGGTCTGGTAATGTATAGACTGTGGTCTAGTGAGACCCAGATAGAAGTATTCATTAGGATGGCAGAGAGAACTGAGAAATCAAAGGCTTCAGACAGACACATGTCCTCTCCAGAGCTAGCAGGGGCAAATTCTCCTATTACAGCTATGTTTAGTGCTTGTGTCCTCTGAAAATAAGAATATGTTTTTCACAGTGTGCTGAAGATTTAATCCGGCACAAAGGGCACTGTGACCCGCTCTCTGACTGGTATGTCAGCACCGATCTGCCGATTTCTCAAGGTGGGAACTGAGAGCCAATGAAGTTATTTTTGCCTCACTGCTTCAACCTTGAACTTTTGCCTACCATAAGCCTGAGACAGGAAACTACAGCAGGGCTGGATTTAGCCATTACGTTTTTTAAATCATCATTTGCAAAGTCATTATATCCATTACAGAAAATCCCCATTGTTTGAGAAATACCATTCCAGTTGCCATGTTGAGGACATCATTTTCTTTCTTCTTCTAGAAAATGTCACAAGCCATGCAATTTCTCTTCCTCAACCCAATCCTATCCATATTGGTACTTGAGCTACCAAGCCTTATTAGCTAACACCAAAGCCTGACAAGCAACTCTGCCTAAACCAGCAGGGAAGAGGACTGGAGAAGGGGGCTCTCAGACATTTTCCATGGAGGTGGGAGAAAAAGCAGCAACTGCCCATTCCCCTACCCCACCCACCAACTCCACACACATGTGCTTATGTTCTATTCATGCTATGAACTACATCATGCTGTAGGTCTTCTCTAGGACAGGACAATGACCTCGAAAAGTTTGCTGTGTCCCTTTTCTGTGAATTTTACAAAGACATAGCAGCACGTAGCATACCTCCACCTGGTGAAACTCTCTCTGTATGCAATTTGTCCATATGCATACAAATTGCCAAAGGACAGAAGGCAGACTCTATGTCCAAAGCAGACAAAACATGACAGTCAAAAGATCCCAGGAGTTAGGAGTCAGAAGTTTGGGCTCTGCCATTAGTGGTGTGGTGAGCTTGCACAGGCCTCTTCACCTGGCTCTACCTCAATTCCCTTTCAGAGCTCCTCAACCGAGTAAATTTCCTCCATTCTTCTCTGTTTCAGCCCATTGCTTCACTCCTTCACAACCAAGCACAAATTGTAATTATTTGATATATAGATTTATCCTTTTTAAAGAGAGAAGTTGTAGTTATATAGAAAAGTCATACAGAAAATACAGAGTTCCCATATAATCTCCTTTCATGCACATTTATTACCACTTTGCATTAATGTGATACTTTTGTTAACAACTGATGAAAGAATATTATGATAATTGTATTATTAACTGTAGTCCATTGTTTACATTCAGGGTCTCTGTTTGTATAGTATAGTCATATGTGTTTTTTATTATTTTTATCCTGGTAACATATATATCATGTAAATTTTCCTCTTTTAACCACTGTGACAGTTTGAAGTTATTTTATGAATCCCAAAAAGAAAAAGATTGTATTGTTAAACTAATATAGTCTTGTGAGTATGGTACTCTTTGATTGCATTAAATTCAGTTGAGGGAACTTTGATTAGATTACTTGATAAGATTGCTTTAGGACTTTTGATTGGACTACATCAATGAGGCACACCTTATGTTGAGTCTCTACCCTCTGACTGGGTCTTATATAAATGGAGATACAGAGAGAGACACACACACAGGAAAAGGGAGCTCTGACATATTTGGTCCAGCCATATGAGAGAGGACTCCAGGTTAGCCTACAGCTGCAGAAAGGAAGAAAAGCCCCAAGAGGCAGAGAAAGGAAGCCCAGAAAAAGACAAGCCTTATATCTAGTTGCTCACAGCTGAGCTCCAGGAGATGGTAGGTTCTGGAGGGGAAGGCAGAGATCTTGGCGGAGATCAGTGGCCATCTTGCTTTGCCACATGGCCTAACAATAGGATCAACAATAGCTGACTTTGGTGAGAAAGCACTTCTGATGGTACCTTGATCTGGATATTTCATGGCCTCTGAACTGTAAGCTTTTACCTCAAATAAATCCCCTTTATAAAAGCCAACCCATTTCTGGTACTTTGCATTGGCCACCCTTTGGCAAACTAACACAACCACACACAAAAATATCATTCAGTTGTGTTAATTGCATTCACAATGCTGTTCTACTATTGCCACCATCTACTACCAAAATGTTCCCAGATCATCCCAAACAGAAATTCTACACCAATTAAGCATTAACTACAATTCCCTAGCCCCATCCTGACCCCTGGTAACCTGTATTCTAGTTTTTCACTCTGAATCTGCTTATTCTGATTATTTTATATCAATGAGATCATACACTATTTGTACTTTTGTGTATGGCTAGTTTCAGTCTACATGATAACTTCAAGGTTCATCAAGTTGCCACTTGTATGAGAACTTCATTCTTTTTACAGCTGAATAATATTCCATTGTATGTATATACCATATTTTGTTTATCCCTTCATCAGTTGATGGACACTTAGGTTACTTCCACCTTTTTGGAGATTGTAAATAAGACTTCTATGAACATTGGTGTGCAAATATCTGTTCGAGTCCCTGTTTTCAATTCTTTTGGGCATATATTGAGAAGTGGGGTTGCTGAGTCATATGGTAATTCTATATTTAACCCTCTGAGGACCTCCTAAACTGTTTTTCCATAGCAGCTGCACCATTTGAAATTCCCACCAACAACGAACAAGTGTTCTTATTTCTCCATATCCTCTCCAACACTTGCTATTTTTCATTTTTAAATAGTAGCCATTCTAGTGGGTGTGGAAATTGTATCTAATTGTGGTACTGTTTTGCACATCCTAAATAGCTAATAATGCTAAGCATCTTTTCATGTGCCTTTTGGCCACTTGTACATCTTCTTTGTAGAAATGTCTATTCATGTCTTTCGTCCTTTTTACACTTGGGTTGTGTGTCCTTTTGTTGTTGAATTGTAGGATTTCTTTATATATTCTGGATATTAAGCCCTTATTGGATATGTGGTTTTCAAATATTCCTCCTATTGTGTAGGTTGTCTTTTTACTTTATTGGTGAAGTTCTTTGAGGCCCAAAAGTTTTTTGCTTTTGAAGATGTCTAATGTATCTATTTTTTCTTCTGCTGCTCATGCTTTTGGTATAAAGTCTAAGAAATCACTGTCTAACACAAAGTCCTGAGAATGATTCTCTTTTTCGTATTCTAGGAATTTTATACTTTTGGTTCTTATATTTAGACCTTTCATCCATTTGAGGTGATTTTTGTAAACAGTGTGAGGTAGGGGCCCACCTTATACTTTCACATGTGGATATCCAGTTTTCTCAGCACCATGTGTTAAAGAGACTATTCTTTTCCAATTGAGTTGACATGGCACCCTTGTTGAAAATCAATTGGCCATAGATGTGAAGGTTTATTTCTGAGCTCTCACTCTGATTCCATTGGTTTGTATGTCTGTACTTGTGCCAGTACCATTCTGTTTTGATAATTGTAGCATTGTAATAAGTTTTGAAATCAGGAAGTGTGAGTCCTCCAACTTCATTCTTCTTTTTCAAGGTGGCTTTGACCATTTGGAGCCCTTACCCTTCCATATAAATATGATGATTGTCTTTCCCACTTCTGCAAAGAAGACTGATGGAATTTTCATTGGAATTGCCTTGATGTATAAATCGCTTTGGGTAGTATTTAGTCTTCCAATACATGAACATGGGATGTTATTCTACTTATTTAGGTCTTCTTTGATTTCTTTTAGCAATGTTTTGTAGTTTTCTGTGTATAAGTTCTTTACGTCCTTGGTTAAATTTATTCCTAAATATTTGATTCTTTTAGTTGTTATTTTAAATTGAATTTTTATCTCAATTTCTCCTTCAGATTGCTCATTACTAATGTAAAGAAACATTACTAATTGTTACATGTTATTTTATACCCTGCCAGTTTGCTGAATTTCTTTATTAACTATAGTAGCTTTGTTGTGGATTTTTCAGGATTTTCTACAGGTAGGATCATGGCATCTGTAAATAGGGAAGGTTTTACTTCTTTCCAATTTAGTTGCCTTTTATTATTTTTCTTGCCTAATTACACTAACAAGAACATCTAATACAGTGTTAAGTAACAGTTGTGACAGTGGGCATCCTTGTCTTTTTCCTGATCCTAGACAGAAAACTTTCAGTCTTTCACCATTGAGTTTAATGTTAGCTGTGGATTTTTCATAAGTGCCCTTTATCAAGTCAAGGAAATTTCCTTCTGTTCTCAGCTTCCTGAGTGTTTTTTCAAGAAGGGATGCTAGATTTTGTCAAATACTTTTCCTGCATCAACTGAGATGATTGTGTATTTTTCCCTTTATTCTATTAATGTGTATTATATAAATTGGTTTTCTTATGTTGAACCACCCTTGCATACCTGGGATTAAATAATGGTGTAAAATTATTTTTTAATATCCTGTTGAATTTGGTTTGCTATTATTCTTCTATTTTCACATCAATATTCATGAGGGATCTTGATCTGTAATTTTCTTTTATTGTGGTATCTCTATCTGGCTTTGGTATTAGGGTGATTTTGGCCACATGGAATCAGTTAGGGAGTGTTCTTGGAAGAGTTCGAGCAGGATTGATGTTAATTCTTCTTGGAATATTTGGTGAAATTCACCTGTGAAACCCTCTAGCCCTGGGCTTTTCTTGGTTGGGAGGTTTTTGATTACTAATTCAATCTCTGTGTTATTGGTCTGTTGAGATCATCTATTTCTTCTTGAGTCTGTGTAACTAGTTTGTGTGTTTCTAGGAATGTGTCTATGTCATCTAAGTTATCTAATTAGTTGGTGTACAGTTGCTCATAGAAATCCTCTTATAATCCTTTTTATTTCTGTAGGATGAGTAGAAATTTCATTTCTAATTTTAATTATTTGTACCCTCTCTATTTTTCTTTGGCAGTCTACCTAAAAGTTTGTTGATTTTATTGGTCTTGTCAAAGAACCAACTTTTGGTTTTCTTAATACTCTCTATGGTTTTAATTCTCTATTTCATTTATCCCCACTCTAATCTTTGTTTTTGTTTTTTTTTTTAACTCTAATCTTTTTTTTTTTAAGATTTAATTTTTATTTATTTATTTATTTATTTATTTATCTCCCCACCACCACCACCATTGTATTTTTTGCACTCACTACCTGCTCTCTGTGTGTTCTTCTGTGTCTGCTTGTCTTCTCTTTAGGCGGCACTGGGAACCAATCCTGGGACCTTCTGGAGTGGGAGAGAGGCACTCAATCTCTTGCACCACCTCAGCTCCCTGGTCTGCTGCATCTCTTATTGTCTCTCCTCTGTGTCTCTTTTGTTGTTGTTGTTGCATCATCTCTCCTGCATGGACCAGCACTTCGCATAGGCCAGCATTCCACATGGGCCAGCTTGCCTTTCACCAGGAGACCCTGGGAATCAAATCCTGGACCCTGGACCATATGGTAGAGGGCAGCCCAATCGCTTGAGCCACATCTGTTTCCCTCTAATCTTTGTTATTTCCTTCCTTCTGCTTGCTTTGGGTTCAGTTTGCTTGTCTTTTTCTAGATCCTCCAATTGTGACATTAAGGCTTTGATTTGAGATCTTTCTTCTTTTTTACGATAAACATTTAGAGCTATAAATGTTCCCTCTCAGCACTGCCTTTGCTGCATTCTATAAGATTTTGTATCCTGGGTAATCATTGTCACTTGCCTCAAGATAGTTTCTAATACCATATGATTTCTTCTTTGACCTATTAGTTGTTAAAGAGTGTATGGTTTTGTTTTCACATATCTGTTGATTTTCTTGTTGTCCCTCTGTTATTGATTTCTAGCTTCATTCCACTGTGGTCAGAAAAGATACATTGCATGATTTCAATATTTTTTAATTTATTAACACTTGTTTTATGACCTAACATGTGATCTGTCCTGGAGAATGATTCTTGTGCACTGGAGAAGTGTGTATTCTGCTGCTGTTGGGTGAACTGTTCTATATATGTCTATTTGGTATAGCTGGCTTATAGTATCAGTCAAGTCTTCTATTTCCTTACTGATCTGCTGCCTAGATGTTGTCTCTATTATTGAAAGTGGTGTATTGAAGTCTCCTACTATTAATATAGAACTGTCTATTTCTCCTTTCAGCCTGTCAATATTTGTTTTATATATTTTGAGGTTCTGCCATTAGGTGCATGTTTTAGTTTGCTAAAAGCTACCAAAAGCAATATACCAGAAGTGGGTTGGCTTTTAAAATGGGGATTTGTTGGGTTGTAAGCTTACAGTTATGAAGCTACGAAAATGTCCAAATCAAGGCATCTTCAAGCAATGCTTTCTCCTCAAGGACTAGCACATGGAGGCATCTGCTGGTCTGTCCCTTCTCTTCCAGGCTTTGTTGCTTCAGCTTCTGGCTTCCTCTCTTCTGGAATCTGTTGATTTCACCTCCTTGCTTTCATGGCTTTCTGTCTCTGCTCCTGTGGCTTTTTCTCTATCTCTGCAACTCCCTTTTTCCATATTCATTCATCCCATTACAAAGGACTCCAGTAAGAGGATTAAAAACAACTCTGGGTAATGTCTACTGAAGAAATCTAATCCAAACGAAGGTCCCACCTACAATAGGATTACACCCAAAGGAATGGATTAGTAAAGGATGTGATCTTTTCTGGGGTCCATAAAAGCCTCAAACTACCATAGTGCATATATATGTATAATTGCTCTATCTTGTTGAATTGGCCTCTTTATCAATATATAGTTACCTTCTTTGTCCCTTGTAACAGTTTTTTACTTAAAGTCTATTTTATCTGATATTAGCATAGCTACCCCAGCTCTCTTTTGGTTACCATTTGCATTGTGTATTTTTTTCCATCCTTTTACTTTCAACCTACTTGCATCTTTGAATTTAAGGTGAGTCTTTTGTAAATAGCATATAGTTGGGTCATGCTTTTTTATCCATTCTACCAATCTCTGCCTTTTGACTGGAAAGTTTAATCCATTTACATTTAAAGTAACTACTAATAATGCAGCACTTTCTTCTGCTATTTTGTTATTTGGTCTTTGTAAGTCATACGTTTTTTTTGTCCCTCAATTCTTATGTTAATGTCTACTTTCATATTTTTTGTATTGTATTATTTTGAGTCCTTTCTCATTTGATTTGATACCAACTTAACTTCAGAAGTGTACACATACACTGTTGCCATTTCCCCCTTCCTCCCCTTTTTTGTTGTACATGCTACAAATCACATCTTTATACATTTTTTTCTCCAAAACCATAGATTTATCATTATTTTTGTGCCTTTGCATCTTAGAACCTGTAGGACGTAAAAAGTGAATCACCTATAAAAAATATTATATTGTAGTACTGGCATTTATAATTACCCATATGGTTACTTTTACCAGAGGTCTGTATTTCTTTTTATGTTGTTTTGATCCACTGTCCAGTGTCCTTTCCTTTCAGTTTGGAGAACTCCCTTTAGCATTGCTTGTAGGGCAGGTCCAGTGGTGACAAAACTCCCTCAGCATTTCTTTATCTGGCAATGTCTTAATCTCTCCCTTGTTTTTGAAAGACAGTCTTACTATGTATAAAATTTTGTTTAGCGATTGTTTTCTTTCAGCATATTAAATATTTTATCCTACTGCCATTTTGCCTCTATGGTTTCTTTTTTTTTTTATGGTTTCTGATAATAAATTGACACTTACTCTTATTGGGACTCCCTTGTACATAACATGTTGCTTTTCTCTTGTAGCTTTCAGAACTGTCTTGTCTTTGGCATTCAACAGTTTGACTATTGTGTCTGGGTATGGTTCTCTCTGAGTTTAAATTTTTAAGGGCTCATTGGGCTTCTTGAATGTACATATTCATGTCTTTCATTAAACTTGGGGATTTTCTGCCATTATTTCTTTGAGTATTCCTTCTGCCCCTTTCTGTCTTTCTTCTCCTTCTGGAATTTCCATAGTGCATATATTGGTATACTTGATGGTGTTCCACTGGTCTCTTAGGGTTTATTCACTTTTTTAAAAATTCCTATTCATTCTGCTTCTCAGCTCAAATCATTTCAGTTGTCTTTTCTTTGTGTTCACTAATTCTTTCCTCTCTTAGCTCCAATATGCTGTTTAAACCCTCCAGGGAATTTTTCATTTCAGTAATTGTGCCTTCAATTCCAGTATTTCTATTTGTTTCTTTTTTTTAACTTCTATCTCTTTAATGAGATTCCCATATTGTTTATTAATTGTTTTCCTGATATCCTCTGGTTCTTTCTCTGTGTTTTGAGGAACATTTTTTACATGTTTCAAAGTCTGGTATATCCACAGTCTGGTCTTCTTCATTGATGGTTTCTGGACTTTTATCTTGTTCATTTCCTGTTTCTTTGTTTTGTAATCTTTGGTTGCACACTGTACATTTTAATATTTTAATGTGTTAACTCTGTAATTTACTTCCTGACCTGTCTGTTCCTTATTTTACATCCAGTTAGTGACATGACAGGGATTTCCTTGAGTGCAAGTAGCTAACAAAAACAAACAAACCAATGCATAAAACACTTTTCAGGGAAGCGGCTGTGGCTCAATCAGTGGGGCTCCCGTTTGCCATGTGGGAGGCCCTGGGTTCGGTTCCCGGGGCCTCCTGGTGGGGGCAGGCCCGCCCGTACAGCGTGGTTGGCTGACCCGGAGAGCACAGGCAGCAAGGGGGGGATAAATGAATAAATAAATAAAACCTTAAAAAATAAAATAAAATAAAATAAAACACTTTTCATAGTCTGCAAATTGTCTCTTCATTGGCTGGTGCTTTCCTTCAAAGTGTAGCCCTTCTATCAAGATCAACCTGAGGCAAGTGTGAAGTACAGGGCTCTCTCCATCTTTTCTGAGCGTGCCTCTTTTCCTAGGCTTGTGCTTGCTCAAGAATCTGAATGATCCCTCCACTCTCTATGAAACAGACTCTATCTCCCTCTCAGTTGCTTTATGGTATGATTTAAAGCAGGTAATCCTTTGCTCCAGCCCACTTTGACTTAATTGTTTCTTACATTGCTTTAGCTTTCCCTAAACTGCTTCTGCTTGCAGGACAAGTTCTGGGAAGGCTAGCTAGAGATGAGTTTCCAGGTGTAATCTTTGAGGCTACTACCTGATAGATTGACACTGATGTACAGGCACTCCGGTATGTGCATAGGGTCAGGGATCCCCAGTGGGAGCATAGACCCTTTCCCCATTGCACCAGGAGTGGTTCCAGAGGGACCAGCTAGGGCACCATGAACTTCTCCTCCATTTTTTAAAATGCACTTTCTTGATTCAGTACTCAACCTGTTATTGAAACTCATGAATTGTTTTCCAAAGTTTTGAGGAAGAAGGCTCTGTCATATTTTGCTAGTTGTTCAAAGATTCTGTAGGTGAACAGCATCCTGGAGCATCTTACTCTACCATTTTGGTTGACCAGAAGCTAATTTATCTTCTTACTTGCTATTAGTCTATGTTCTCCACTAGAAAGCAAGCTCCTTTTGGCCTTCTGAACCCCCATTGTATACCAAATACCTGGCACAGAGTCAGCACTCAATAAATATGCATTTAATCAATGAATGAGTGAACAAGATTGTATGATCTAGTATTATTATTCTACATCTTTTCCTCAATCAAAGCAAAAAAAAAAAAAAAGTGACATTGTATGAAAGAAGGATTAGCTTCCTTCTGTAGCTTCCAAGGAAGAAATGGGGAGATGGGTGATTAAATGAAAATCTCCTGATTGTCAGCTACTACTTCTTATAACATTTTGTTTAGCATTGTTGAGGACAATTTATTATTTTAAATTACCCTGGGTAATTGTTGTGGACAGAAATTTGGTAATAAATATCAAGAACCTTAAAAATGTTCATATACTTTGATTCAATAAATAAGGAAATAATCAGGGTACACAAGTATTACAAGCAAAAAATGTTCAGCATTATTTATTATAATAAAATTCTTAAATTTTTAAAATAATTTTAATGTATCAATACTTTGGAATATTTTCAGCATTTAAAACTATGCTTTTGAGATTTTTTGATGAAATAGGGAAACATTCATGATATAATGTTAACAGGAGGAAAGACAATAAACTATTTGGTATACCTTATAGACAAAAATGTACATATTGTATAGTCCCAACTATAGAATGCATATATAAAAAATGCAATAGAAGATTAGCATTCACCTCAACCCAATTATCCTAAGGCACATCACCAGGGGTTGGGGAAGCTGGCTAGGTGGAGGTGAAGAGTGTGGGCTGCCTCTGTTCTAATTTCAGTTCTGTCTCTCACTAGCTGCATGACCTCTGGCAAATTACTAACCACTTCTTTGCCTCAGTTTGCTTACCTGTGAAATGGAACCTACCTCACAGGGTTTGTCTGAAAATTAAATGCAAGAAGCCCAGCTGAAAAACAGATAGGAAATGTTCGATAAATGTTTACCTTGTTGTTATCATTGGTACCTTTCTGGTCCTGGAGCTTGTGGAGACCACTCCTCATCAGGCATTGAAATATGTGGGCAGCATGTGGAGTCCCAGAGCACTGCTGGG
Source organism: Tolypeutes matacus (assembly GCA_026826555.1). Classification (NCBI taxonomy): domain Eukaryota; kingdom Metazoa; phylum Chordata; class Mammalia; order Cingulata; family Chlamyphoridae; genus Tolypeutes; species Tolypeutes matacus. The sequence goes on from JAKSZT010053816.1 coordinate 973,940, forward strand.
GCTGCTAACAACCTCATCTGCCAGGTGGTCTCCTTCTTCCCTTCAGGCTCCTCAACAGGAATCCAGGGGAACAAGTAGGCCTGAGGCCTTGGCCAAAGCCTGTGTAGGGGTCTAGTGGAGCAGCCATGGTGTGAGAACTGATGAGTAAATACAGACAGTATTCAACTTCCTTTTCCACCAGAAGCCCAGGGATCCATACCACCTCATCCCAGAGAGTCTATGCCAGGCCCTGATGGATCTGAGCAGGGTTGGCTTTGCTCCAGGCCAAGTCACAGGCCACAGGCCAGGCTAGCCACCCTGAGCAGCTGGATCTCAGAGAGCCTCTGCCCAAGTCTGTACCCTCCTTGCACTCTTCCCCTGGGTCAGGCATTTGCAGGGCCAGGTTGGCCAGGAGCTCATCATAGTTTTCACATATGGGACTCCCTATAGAAATGCAACAATTACTAGCCTCTTGGTTCTGTTGATCAGGACACCAGGAGGCTCTATTCTCAGCCTTTCAAGGACAGTGGTGGCCATTTGATTTCTAGCTCTTACAGGAACCCTGACAAACTGGGCTGGTGGCTCTATGGGAGGCAAAGGCTATGCTCTTGGCTGCAGCTATGCTGCTGGAAAAGAAGGATTTGACCCAGGACAGGGGTCAGTTTATCTAGAAACCCCCACTGCCCACCCAGTGAACATTCTCTGTCCTCAGGGCAACTCTTCTTTAGGCAAAGAGAAGGCATTGACTTGGATTCTGCTCACTCCCCTCTCCTCACTAAACCCTGGTGCCCCTGGAACTGTAGATCTTCAGGATAATGCCCAACCCCAACCCTCTAAGCCAGGAAGAAGACAGCATCCCAAAACCTGGCATGGGACTGGATCTACTAGGGCTGCCCAAGGGAGAAATTTGCAAATAGCCAGACCTGATAAATCAGATGACTAAGAAAGGACTCCAAGCATACAGACCATCGATTTAGAGATTTATCTGTGACAACACACAGAAAAGCAGAGGCTCTGAAACCAGAAACAGGATAGAAGAGAGCAGAAATGTCTTGGTCGATGAGGGTCAGATGTGGAGGAGGCAGAGACAGACTGGCTGAACTGGGCAGTGTGGGTGGTTTGAGGCAAACCTTACAGAACCCAGATTCCAACCCTGATGTCTCTGTGTGATGCTCTAGATGTTTCCATTGGCCCAGACCTGGGTCTTAAAGAGGCAGCTCCTCTGGACCAGAAGAACTTCATCAGCTACTCTTGGGAAAAAAGCATTCAATTCACAATACTGATTAAGTACCATTGTATGCCAGGAGTTGTGTTAGGCACTGGGTACAGCTATCAATAAGACTGACATAGTCTCTGCCCTCATAGAGCTTCCCAAGAATTATAGACATTGCATTAGTAATTGCGGGTGTATTGAGCATTGCAAAGAAGTTTCACTGGCAAGAAAAAGAAAGTTTTTCATCCAGTTCTTCAGGCAGTTCTCTAATGAAAAGAATTTTAAAATAGGTGTCACAGGAAGCGGATGTGGCTCAATCTATAGGGCTCCCGTTTACCATATGGGAGGCCCCGGGTTCGTTTCCCGGGGCCCCCTGGTGAAGGCAAGCCAGCCCACACGGCGCGGTGAGCTGACGCAGCAGGATGACCCAACAAAGGGAGACAAGCAGACACAGAAAAACGTACAACAAATGGACACAGCGAGCACAAGCAGCAAAGGGGGATAAATAAATAAATAAATAAAATCTTTAAAATAAAAAAAAATAGGTGTCAGGTTTAGGAGCTCTCCAGTCCTAGTCTAGTCTCTTGAGAGAGGAAACAAAAGGTTATTTTGGAAAACTTGGGAGTCTCTCATCATGGTGATATCAAGAGCTCGGTGATTTATCCTAAACATTCCCAAAGGCTGCTGAATAATCCCTTTTGCTTTTATCATCCCTGAATACCTAAATCCATCCTGAACTTTACCTACTTAGTACCTGATTCTATTATATAGTTAGATACTTCTTTTCTTGTTAATTCATTCAGAGTCTCTCAATCTTTATCTTTCCCCATGGGAAAGTCCTTATCTTCTCAATGTATCCTCTTGCCGAAGTTGCTCCTTTCCCTTCACCACTCAGTTCTCTTCCCCTGGATTTTTTCCAGCTCTATTAGCTCATTCTTGAGAGGGGCAGTCAGAAATGGTAGAAATCCAGCATTGTTGCCAGTGCCTTTGCCAGGATCTGTCCACACACCCCCTCTGGCCAAAAGCAACCCCCTCTCTCCTTGCCTCTACAAGCCCAGGAAGGTCTGGCCCAGGCACCTGCCCCTACATGATGGAATCCTTGATTAACAATGCCTTTCTTGTGTTCAGGTTTCATAGTTTGCCAAGCTCTTTCACAGGCATTTTCTCATTTGATACAACAATCTTGAGAGGTAGGCAAGGAGGATACTAGTATCCCTATTTCCCTATTTTGTAGGAAAGAAAACAAACTTGAAAAAGCTTACCTTAATTGCCCAGGATCATAAAACTATTAGTGGCAGATGCAGAAATTGAACTCAGGTCTCCTGAGCTGTACCAGCCCTGTGCACTCCTGTTCTTTAACCCTGAGGCTTCGTGCACCAGCTCCTAATATCTGCTTCGTGTCTTCTTGTTTAGGTGCAAACTTTGCATTCAGCCAGGTAAGAACCACTTCCTCCAGCAGCCTCAGACCCATGGGAATTGCCTGTAGGGGGCTGACCCTTCCAACTCTTCTTCTCCCCTTGGTCCCAGCTTCCCAAGGAAAGGAGGGGGTCACACTGTTTCTAAGCTGCTACTACTGCTCTAACAGTGGTACCTGAGTGCAAGCCCCAATTTCTGCCTAGCACTAAACCTTGCACATAAGGGCTCAATAAATATTTGGCTCATGGACAAGAAATCACCTAATCTCACTCTGTTCACATTTTGGTGACTTAATTTTCTATGTATAGCTATGTAATGGGATCAAACTGTTTTGTAACTTGCTTTACTTTATCAATATATCATAGATCCTTCCCTATATGTCTATTATTCCTACACATCATTTGCATGACTGCCTAGTATGCCATTGTACAGATATATCTTAACTACTTAAACAAGTCCCTTTTGAGGGAGATGTAAGTGGTTTCCTTTTTTTTCAGTCATAAACTACTCTATAATTAACTGTAATGATAAATCAAAGCATACATCCATGATTATTTCCATAGGATAAATTCCTCTAAGAAAAATGCTACATCAAACACACATACAAGATTTAGGATATGCATTGCCTAATTACCTTCCAGAAATCTACTGATTTACCTCTAGCTTACCTATTTTTCACTCCAATATTGAATATCATAATGTTTAAAAATCTTTGCCAAATTGAAAAGGGGGAAAATGGCATCCCATTACTTTTTATGTCAGAGTTTTTCAATATCTAAGTAAATTTTATTCTCTGCTTTGCCTGTATTCATTTATATATTTACTCCCTCAAAAATCACATTTTTCCAACATTCCACATTTGTTTGTTTAGTGTCTATTAGATACAAAACCCTGTTTTAAGTAATGGATTGTGCTTATTATTTGCTTTCTGACCCTATACTTTATCTTCGAATTCTACCATATTATCAAGAATTACAATGAAAATAATTTACCAGCCCATAATTCCCATGTTCTCCTCTGGAACTTTCTAATAGATGTGAGTTGTTATGCTGATAATTTTCCAGTTATCTGGTAACCTTTTATAATTATAGCATTCATATTTTAGCCAATAGTTTCAGTTTTACCTACAGAAACAGCTAGGTAGATGCCATATGCTCAAATGATTTATTTATATCTAAATTGTCATTTTCTTCTAGAACACACTGTGCACATATCATCATTTGACATCCTCCATCTGCCTTGGCAGCTACTGAAGGCAATTTAATTGTCCAGCATCCTGTCTGTGGCACCACTGCTGGAGTGTATCGGAGGCATTGGATAAGTGTGTCTGAAAAAATATATGACTTGGGAAGCGGCTGTGGCTCAATCAGTAGGGCTCCCGTTTACCATATGGGAGGCCCCGGGTTCAGTTCCCGGGGCCTCCTGGTGAAGGCAAGCCTGCCCGCATGGCGTGGTTAGCTGACCCAGCGAACACAAGCAGCAAGGGGGGGGGGGTAAATGAATAAATAAATAAAATCAAAAATATATATATATATATATATATGACTAAAAGGAAAGGAAATCAAGTTTGGGGGGGGGGGAAATAGTAACAATAAAACGCTATCTACCTAAAATATTGTCCTATCTCTATCCTGTACTAGTCAGGAATCAATGGGCTTAATTCAGAAGTAGGAAAGTATCTTCACTGTTTAGAGCAGGTTTAGAGTCAGGGTCAACAGGAAAACAGAGCCCATGCCAGGTGGTTCAGTAGAAAGAAGTTAATACCGAGAACCAGTTATAAAAGTGTTGAAAAATTTGAGAGGCCCAACAAGGTACAATGCGATAATTCAGAGATTAACAGCAGCAGAAAGTTGTCATGACCATATTATCAAAATCCGGAAGCCTGGGCAACAGGGCAGAAGCTGGAAACTTAAGATACCACCCCCACTTGAAGCAGAGAAATGGGGAATTAAATGCCTTGGCTTCTTCCTATCTTTTTTCCTCCAGTCTCCCTCCCGTCCTGGGCTTCCCATTGCTGACAAATAGATAGAAACCAGTTGGCAAGGAAGCTTGTCATACAGCCTTTAGGGGTAGCCCTCCTGGGATTCAGAGCAGAGTGGAGGAAGTAGGTAAGGGATCACAGATCAAACAAGCAAATAAGTGGCATAGTGCACCAACAAAAAGCAAGAATTTTGCCACAAGAAGGATACTTCTCCTCTGCTCATGGAAGAAGGACCAGTGCTTCAGTCTCTCCAGATAATCAGATATCTTGTCCTTAAATTCTGATTTTCTCATGCGTAAACCCCCACACTAGACCCCAGGCCCTCTTGTGCTTAATCTTAATCTTTGTTTGCACCTTGACCAATGGTCCTCATATTTCATCATCTGTGTCCACAGCGACTGATCTAAACTCTGACCAGCTTTGAACTCTATGTATCTCTTCAAGGGCTCTGGACTTTATACCCCTATCTAAATCTGACCTTTGCTCAACCCCATGGATCTGTCTGCACTTCCCAGTTCCCGCTGTCCTTTCCTCACAAAAATCAATGGAACCAGAAATAGAAGTTTAAGTATCTTAAAGTTACAATGGTGACTAGTGTAGTAACTAAAAATCATGTATATCTATCAAAAATTGGGAGGAACAGGAAGCAGGAGGTAGGATAGGATGAGATAAATCCTCACCTGATGCAGGAGGTTAATAGAGAACATGTAAAGTTGATAAATCAAGACAAGGCTGTAGGAGCATGTATTAGTCAGGGAAAGGGGTGCTGAATGAAAGTGCCAGAAATCTGTTGGCTTTTATGAAGAGTATTTATTTGGGGTAGAAACTTTCAAGTTTCAAGGCTCTAAAGAGTCCAACTCAAGGTTACTTCCTTACCAAAGTCTGTTATCGTGTGTTGAAGCAAGATGGCGGGCAACCTCTGACTGGTCTTTCCTTCCTTCTTCCTCTTAAGGCTCCGGGGCACCAGCTTCTTCCCATCTCAGCTGTAGACTGGCATAGGGCTTTTAGCTGTTTGAGCCTTCTCCTTTCTGTCACATGGCAGGACCGAAATGACCAAATTCTCTCCTCTTCTGTGTCTTCTGTGTGTCCTCTTGAGTGAGTGTCTGAATGGCATGAATGGGGAATATACAGAGTGAAAAAAACAGGCAAAGCCTTTATTCTCATGGAGATTACACTGTAATCAAAGCAGACAAAAAATCAAAATGAATAAGAAAATTATGTAAAATGTTAATAGGTAA
>JAKSZT010053816.1:981830-1009652 GCA_026826555.1 Tolypeutes matacus
GATAGATAGATAGATAGATAGATAGATAGATAGATAGATAGATAGATAGATTTAAATGCTCAGTGAGGGTCAGACTCAAATTGCAGCACCAGTACTGCTGCCCTGAGCTCAACAGCAACTTGACCCCAGCTTCTAATCACATGGTTTGTCCTGACTCCCAGCATCCCTGTGGACAGGGCACAGAAAAGAAGATGGTCTGAACTTTTTAGCTCTTGAGCTTCAAGGGTGATGATAAACAACACTGACACTGGTTCCCAGTGCTGGAGTCCCAATACAGAATAGAAGGGTCTGGATAGAACTAGAGAAAAGGCCAAAGCTCCTTGGTTCCAGCTCATTGTTGCCAACCAGAACGACCCATTGTCAAGTACTTCAAGAGAAGCCAGAAATGCTCGTATTTATGTGAAATCTCCCAGTTTTCAATCATAGGTAACTAATTCAAAAATTGTTTTAAAAATATTCTCTGGCCAAATAAAACATATCCATAGGATAGATTTAGCTCCCAGGCCCCAGTTCACAGGCCTCTGCCTGGGGGCAGGTCTGTACCTTGCAATCAACTTTTCTGTCTCTACAGAGTTGCTGATCATTTAAGAAACTGTGTTTTGATTGAAGTTACTAAATAAGTAACTTGAAAGGATCAAATCACTTCTGTTTATTTCAACAGGTTTTAAAATAGTGCTGAAGAGATCAAGGACAAAGGAGCAACCTTCCTATTTGTATAATAGTACATTTCATTTTTTATCTTGATTAGTCTTCCCACCTACTCATATCATTGGTTACATAGAGACAAGAGAAAGAGTATGATTGATAAACCATAAATCTATCCTAAATCCTGGAAAGCCAACCCAGAGTATCATCCTTAGATATCATGTAGTCAGAAATGTTTTTACCATAAAGACCATAGAGATTTTAAATTTTTTAACTGTTCCACTGAACCATTTTCGAATCCACAAGTTCAGTGTTTCATAAATATCTTATTCTTTCATTATGATTTTTATTCCTCCTTTTACCTACTTAACAATTTTAAACATACTTTGTTATCATTTCTTTCAGCTTGTTCTATGATCTCAAATATGTGGGTTGCTAATTCTCTAATTCTTGGTCTCTTGACTCTCCCTCAGGGAGGATTTCTTCCTTATGGGTTTGTATTTTCTTACTGTGAACACATATTCAGAAGGTATTTTTTAAATTATTTTGTCCTATGGGAATCCCATGTGTCTATCTTATTTTACAGAAGTATTACTACAGAGTTTAGTTTTTCATATAGTGTTTTTTTATTGTTTGTTTGTTTGCTTGTTTACTTATTTGTATGTTGTCTCTTGGCTTGGGGATTCTGGAGCTCTACCCACTCAAGACACAAGCCTGGGTCTCTGATTTCTCAAGAGCAGAAGATTGTTTTGGATCACTTCCCTGTAGATGAAAAACTGATTCTAGTCCCATTTCACTAGGGGTGAACTCTATAGAGAGTCTCAGATCTAGTTTCATCTTACAAGGGTCCAAGGACACACTTTTTGTCCTCAAATGAACATGGACATTAAATTCCAACCTCTAGTCCCCAAGTCTATTTCCAGACCGATATCTTCCTAAGCCATTGGAACATCAGCTCATGAAGTTATATGCCTAGCTTAACATTCCCCATTGTTTTTGACACCCAGAGAGTTTTCTTTATTTTGAGCTCAAATATTACATTAAAATTTTGTTGTGATATTTTGTCTATCATTTATATGTGCTCAAATATTACATTAAAATTTTTGTTGTGATATTTTGTCTATCATTTATATGTGCTTAGAGGAAAGAAAGAGGATAGATAATATAGGGTAGCTCAGTAATCCATGTTACCAGAACCCAGGAAAAAATATTTTTGTGAATTTCATATCATATGGAAAACATAAATTATTTTGGCAAAACTCTTATCAGGAAATGATGTTTCCATTTTGCAGATGAATGTGAATCACTTTGGTTCATTCTCCTAGCTGAGATTCCTTTGTTAAAAAGTAAATAGTAGATCCAAAATTAGGCATGTGTTGTACACACAATTTTATAAGCTGTCTTCTTATGTATGACATTTACCTTAAAACATTAGACCATTACCATTTTCTGAATCGTTAAAAATTCATTTAAAAAAACTAATTTTAGGACCTGCATATTATTTTACTACAATATCATAATTTATTTAACAATGCTTCTATATTAAACATGGACATATTTTCCAATGTTTTACTTAAAAAATACAATGATAATTATCATCCTATTTATATATTTGTCCATACTTTTAATTAGTTCCTTAAAATATATTTATAGAAATGTCTTTTCTGAGGAATTGCATCAACTCAACTAAGTCATTGACTGTAGAGATGGGAAATGATTATTTAAATTGTATCACTGCCAAGAACCTAACTGGCTAATACGCTGGCAGAAAGAGAATGATTAGCAACTACCCTTCAGTAAACCCCAATTTCATAAGATTGTTTTACTAAAAGTTGCCCCTTGATTGCAGGTCATTAGGCTCCAATGATAATGAAAACTCGATATGGGTTTCATAAGTATGTTTAAATTTCACAAGCTTTGCATATCCCACCAGAAAGCCAAATTCGGTAGTGCTTTCCTATATGCTCTCCCAATATTGGTTTTCAAAGACTTCTCTTTATTTCTTTCTCCACATTTCCAAATTTATCAGATCTTAAAGACCCAAATCAAATGTCATTTCCTGCAGGAGCCAACCTTACCAGGAAAATAAATCTCACCCCTCTCTGTTCTCCCACAATACTTTATTGTATTCTTACAACATGGAACACTTATTTCTTTCTCCACATTTCCAAATTTATCAGCTCTTAAAGACCCAAATCAAATGCCATTTCCTGCAGGAGCCAACCTCAGCAGGAAAATAAATGCCAACTCTCACCCTTCTCTGTCCTCCCACAATATTTTATTGTATTCTTACAACATCGAACACTTTCCACTCTGCCTTGGAGCATTGTGCCCATATCTCATCTCCCATGCTCAACTTTATGCTTCTTGAGGACAGAATCTTTGTCTGATTCATCTTCATGTCCCTCAAAGTACCTAGAACTCTAACTCTGTCTTAGTCATAAAAAAGATTCAACAAATAGTTATTGTAGACTATTTGTTGTCCAGCATCATTCTTTCATTAGTTGTCCTGGATGAGTCCAATGAACTGGAGAATAGGCGTTGCAACTTTGCTGAGATTCAGGCCTCAACCGGCACATGAACAGACGGAAGATTTAAGTCACTGCAACATGTATTTAATGAGTATAGTGCTACATAAAGGTTCAAATAAAAGGAGAAGAAGTGCCATGTGTAGGAAAACTTTTTCTATAAAGAGCCAGATAGTAAGTATTTCAAGCTTTGCAGGCCCCAACTACTCAACTCTGCTGTTGTAGAGTTGAAAACAACCATAGATAACACATAAACTAATAAGCATAGCTGTGTTTCAGTGAAACTTTATTTACAAAAAATAGACAGTAAGCTGGATTTGGCCCATGAGCTAGGCCAGAGTGTGTCAACTCCTGATCTAAGTATGAGTATATGGATGTTAACTCTAGAATTCTTTCTCTTTTTTGTATGAAATTTTCGTAATAAGATATTGGAAAAAATATGTCTGAATTATGCAAAGACTTTAACTATTATGCAAAGGTTTATGCATTGAAAATTTGTGAGTTATCCCTATGGTTTTGTTTTTTTATATGCTCTTTGATATAGACTTCCAATAATAAAAGTCAAATATCAAATTTTCTGAAGCATCCTTAGGTTTAGGCATTAAAGTCATCTTGAATAGGAATAACTGATCCAAAACGATTAGTCTTTGGCACTTCTGTGTTTTTCTCCACCAGCACTATGTGGTGATTTTCCACTTAATTGTGGCCTTTCCATTCCTGTCAGGGAAGGAAAGGTGGATGTTTTTGTGGTGCTATTATTTTATATCCAGTGCGTGTAACTTTTTCCGGGCTTTTTAAAACTTTCCGTCATTTAAAGTTGACAGCAGTGACTTTCCAAATTATATTAACTCCTCTTGAACATTTCTGTCTAACATGATGCTTAATATAATTTGACATATTTTCGTTTTCTTTGCTTTGTGGACTTTTTAACTACTTTTGCTGGCAATTGTGACACTGGTACTTGAAAACACTTAAAAATCTAAATATGTATGTATTAATAATATCAGCTCAGCTGGGCAAAGCAAGATGAGAGTCAAACCATAGGACAACATTTAGGTTCTGCGTAGCTTTCTTGAATTGAAGCAGAAAAAAAAAATTGTTTCACAGTCACTGGCTTAATTCATAATCCAACCCAGATATTAGGAGATAATGGTAGTGTCTATATCCCTGGAAGAATTTTTCTTCAGGCCTAGGAAATTCTTCTGGCCTTAGGGGCAACCATTCTCCATGAAAAAAAAACAAACGAGAACAGAAAAAAAAAAAAAAAAAAAAAAAAAAAAAACTCCATTTAAAATCAGGTCAGCCACCACAATCTTGAGTGCTTATCCTTGCTAATGCCCAGTCCTCCTGGCCACTGAACCCTGCCTGCCTGCCAAAACTGAGGGTCCCCATCCAGACTTCCTGCCACTCAGCTCTCTTATGGAGACCTCCTCAGCCTCTTCCTATGCTGCAGTCACCAACACCAAGCATGTTGCACGTCTTTTTTTGCAGTTGTCATTTTAAATGAAGAAACTGTGGCTGAGTTTCCTCATATACTGCCTCCCCCCACTCGGTGAATCATCACTTCTAAACTCTCCTAGTCATCCCTCTCCCAATCACCATCATTTCCTGATGTTATGAATTCTTAGCCTTTTTTTTTTTTAGGAGGTACCGGGTGTTGAAACTGGGATCTCATACATGCACAGCAAGCACTCAACCACTGAGCTATACTTGCTCCCCATGAGTTGAATTTTATCCCTCAAAGGACATGTACAAGTTCTTACCCCAATCCTGTGAATATGAATTTATTAGTAAATAGGATCTTTGAAGTTGTTATTAGTTAAGATGAAGCCAAACTGGATTAAGGTGGGCCCTAATCCAATATGACTGATGTCTTTAGAAGGAGACAAAATTTGAACAAAGGAAGAAAGCTATATGACAGAGGCAGAAATTGAGTCATGCCACAACAAGTCAAGGAATGCTGTGGATTGTCGGCCATCCCCAGAAGCCAAGGGAGAGGCGTGGAAAGGATTCTCCTCTTTAAGAAGAAGCATGACCTTAACAACACCTTGATTTTGGACTTCTGATCTGCAGAACTGTGAGGTAGAATTCTGTTGTTTAAGCCATCTAGGCTGGTACTTTGTTACAGTAGCTTTGGCAAACAAAGACAACTGATGAGACAGTAATCTTGCAAATGTGTGCTTTGTGAAGTAGTGGAACCAGTACCAAGAAGTAAATAGACCAGGATCATTTCCCAACACTGTAAACTTTACTAGCTGTGGATCTTGGACAAGTTACTGAACCCTGCTGTGGTTGGCTCATAATGGCTCCCAAAGATATGTCCACATCCTAATCCCTGGAACTGGTCAATGTTACCTTATACAATAAAGTTTTGCAGGTGTGTTTAAAGCAAGGATCTTTTTTCTTTTTTTTTTTTTTAGAAGGTACTGGGGATTGAACCCAGCGAGTCTCATGGACAGGTCGTCCGAGCCCAGAAGAGGCAAATAGTGCCTGGCTGGAGCAGGGTAAGCTGAGATGAGGACTCTAGAACTCAAGGATGTCCCACACATCAGGTCAAGGTAGAGTGACGTTTTAGAGTCAACCCGGGACATAGCCATACCAGACCCTCCCAATCCCCCGTAATAATATATAATAAATAATTATACCAACATGTATGGGCAGCTTATCCTAAATCCATCACCACTGTTTTAAAAATCAGTCAAACCAAATATCCAGTGGTATCATCTTCATATAGGAAGAACTGCATATTTATTTATAGTTTGCACCAAAATACTGCTTTTCATCAAAAAAGCTGACTTCTATACTGTTGCTATAGTATTATGCTATGCTGGATCTGTTCATGCCAATAATTAAATAAGCCACATTGCATTTTTCCAAGTATTTAGTTTTGCATTTTACCATAAATTACATGATTAAAATGGAAAATAAACACTTCCAAGCTGTTTTGGGAAATAAAAATTTCCATTTCTAAATTTGAACAGCCGAATGCTGTAAAAACTACAGACCTCTCAAGTATGCTACAGTTTTTTAAAACAATGTCAACTTTTCCTTGTTCAGGAGTTGAACGTTCACTGAGATGTAATGAGACCTCAATCCCACTGAGAGTGGGAGTATTATGTGATAGAAAATTGACTCCCTAAACACAGAAGTGTAGAATGTAGAGGAATAAAGATTCATTTAAAAAATGATTGTTAAGCACTGTGCCAGCTGCTGGGAGACACAAAGGTGAAAAAGAAAGAGCTTCTATGTTGGAGGGACTCACAGGATAGCGAAAAATATAGAAATATAAGCAAATACAGTAAAATTCAGAATAATGACAGGAACAATTAACATTCACTGGGTGTCTCCTATATGCCAGACTCTGTGCTAATCCTTTACATGCATTATCTTATTTAATCCTCATGACAACCCCATGAAGTGGGTTTGTGGCAAGGTTAACTTGCCCAAGATCACAGAGCTAGTTTAAAAACAGTCTGATTCCTGAGCCTTTTCTCTTAACCACTTGTCTTAGTTTGCAAGGGTTGTTATGACAAATACCACAAAATGGGCTGGCTTAAACAGCAATCATTTATTGTCTCGTGGTTTTGAATACTAGACGTCCGAAAAAGATTTTAATGAGGCCATGCTTTCCCCAGGTCTAGGTAATGTTCTGGTAATGGCAGTCCTATCACCTAGCAATCTCTCTCTCCTCTCTGGCTTCTTCTGACTTAAGGCTGCATCTGGTTTCTAGCTTCTAGTGACTGTCTGAATTTCCTCTTTATAACTTCCTCTCTTTATAAGACTACTCATACAGAAAGGCCCTCCCTGATTCAACTTGACGACAGCTTAACTAATAATAACTTCTTCAAAAGGTCCAGTTTACAAATGGGTTCACATCACATTTGAACATTTGAACACAGATTAAGATTTGAACATGTTTTTTGTGGGGTACATGATACAATACCCAATATCACTATTGCAAAGATATTAACCACACAATATAAGAAGAATACAGAAAGAAACTTTACTGTGCCTCAAGCAAGTGGGAAGGTTTTTGTCCCAGGGATAAATTTGAGCCAGATTAAGAATGAATGGGAATTTGGAGGAAATTGGGTTTTTGTTTGTTTGTTTGTTTTCCTTTTTTCCACTTTTTAAAATAATCTTGATTTTTAGAGAAGTTTTAGATTACAGAAGAGTTTCATCAAAAGTATAGGGGATTCCCATATAACTCACCCCCCTACCCTCCCACATCTTCCCCTATTAATAGCACCTTACATTAGTGTAGTACATTTTTTACAATTGATGAACCAATATTGAAGCCTTGCTACTAACCAAGGTCTATAGCTTACATTATGGTTTACATTTTGCACTGTATAATTTTATAAGTCTTGACAAAATGCATAATGCCCTGTATCCACTATTGCAATATCATGTAGAACAATTACAATGCCCTAAAATTACCTTATGTTCCACCTATCCTTTCCTCCTGAAATTGTTTAAGGTGGAGAAAAGGCCAAAAGGCACTCCATTAGGAAAAAAGAGCCTGTATAAAAGTTAGGCATCAAGAAATGTCTGTGCGTTTCGAGTAACTACAGTGCCAAAGAAGCTGGAGTGGTTAGGGTATTGCACTCTGCACAAAGAAGAATATCATATGATTAAAGACTTTGGAGAGGGACAGGATCAGATTTGTGATTTAGGAAGATGTCTGGGGATCCTTGAGGAAGATGGATCAACAAGAAGTCAAGCCTGGAGGCAGGGATTTCTAGCCCAAGACAGGAATCTGAGCACCTCCCACTTATCATTCCCATTGGAATAATCAAACAAATAAAAAAGAAACATTTTATACTACTGCTATTAATGATGGAAAGATGCCATTCATATACCAGAAGATATTGTGGCAGAAGCAATGCCTGATCTAACTGATTGGCCAGAATCATCCAAAAATGTCTGAAACAAATTTGAAACACAGCCGGGACCCCACCATATTAATATAAGACAAACAGAATTCAATGCAAGAGGAATTTTTTAAAGGAAAAAAGAGTAATGTTAAATGGATAAAAGGGGAAATTCTAACAAGAAGTTACAATAGCGATAAGTGATCATGTACAAAGTAAAATAGCATCAAAATATATAAAGCAGGCTTCTAGTCGACCAAGATGGCAGAGTGAGATACTCCAAGGTGCTGTTCCCCACAGAACCTTTGAACAACTAGCAAAAACTGGCAGAGTCATATTCTTCAAAACTGCAGTTAAAGCATGACAGTGACTGGACAAGTGCCTAATCAATAAAACATAGTTCTAAAAGCAGTAGGAGGGAACGGATGTGACTCAAGGAGAATACCCACCTCCCACTTGGGAGGTCCCAGGTTTGGTTCTTGGTGCCTCCTGAAAAAACAAAAACAACAAGCAAAACAAGTGATAAAACCAACTCAGGGAGACCTATGTGGCTCAGTGGTTGAGTGGCAGCTTCCCATATATGAGGTCCTGGGTACAATCCCCAGCCCCAGATACCTCAATAAATTAATTAATTAATTAATTAATTAATTTAATTAAAATTAAAATTAAAAAATAAAAATAAAAACAGTAGGAGAAGTTCATTGTACCTTTGCTACCCCCCAGCCCCTCCCTGTGGAAGTGTGGAGCCTGCCTACATTCCCATTTTGGGTCCTGGTCCTTGTTCTACAAGAAGCTCTTCCACATACTGGGGTGCCTATATATTGGTGCCATTCTATCAGATGGCAGCCTAAAAGATTGAACCAGGAAATTTGTCACAGGCTTACCCTCCCAGAACTTGTCCTGCAAGGAGAAGCAGCCCAAGGGAAGTTAAAGCAATATAATTTTTTTTAGAATTTTGACAATTACATCAAAGCAGCCTGGGACAAAAGATTACCTGTTTTAAATCAAACAATAGAACACCTATAAGGGTAGAAGGCCTGTTTCTGGGGAGTAGAAAGGCATTCAAATTCCTGTGAATAGGGGAATTTTTAAGGCCACAAACAAGCACAAGCCGAGGACAAAATTCAGGGCCAAAAAAGACAGAGAGTATCCTGCATTTTGTATTCACCTTAGGCTGACCTTCTTGATAGGAGGGCTGAACTCTGAAGGAGAGAACCAGCCAATGCAAAGTCAAATTGCAAAGACTGGGAGGTGATTTTTGCTTAGGTTTGCTTGGTTTTTTTAGTTCCTGACAATCAAGGAAATCTCTGTCATATCATTAGGTGGACACAAACTCAAGAAAGAGATACCTCAGAAACTAAATTCCAGAGTAAACATTTTAAAAGGTACAGTGTCCAAAAAAAAATTACAAGACAAACAAGAAACAGGAAATGACAGTCCATCTAGAAAACATTGATAAAGAAGACCAGATTATGGACATGCCATAAAAAGACTTTAAAAAAAAATAATGTTCAATATGTTCAAGGAGATAAAGGAAAATACAGAGAAAGAACTAAGAGATATCAGGAAAACAATGAATGGACAATATGAGAATCTCAATAAAAAGATAGAAATTTTAAAAAGGAAACTAACAGAACTACTGTAGTTGAAGATCACAATAACTGAAATGAAAAATGCCCAGGAAGGTTTCAAGACCAGATTGGAGCTGGTAGAAGAAAGAACCAGTGAACTTGAAGAAAGACATGTGAAATGAGTCAGGCTGAGGAGCAGAAAGAAAAGAAAAAGTGAAAATAGCCTAAGACATCTCTGGGACTCCATCAAGCACACTAGTATATGCACTAGGGGGCTCCCAGAAGAGGAAGAAAGAGTGAAAGGGACAGAAGGAATATTCAAAGAAATAATGACAGAGGACATCCCAAACTTAGCAAAAGATGTGCATATGCACGTGCAAGAAGCCCAGAGAACACCAAACAGGATAAACTTAAGAAAGAATACACCTTAGCACATACTGGTCAAATTCTCAAATGCAAAGGACAAGGCAAGAGTTCTGAAAGCTGCAAGAGAAAAGCAACATGATATGTACAAGGGATTCTCAATTAGATTGAGTGCCAATTTCTCATCAGTATCCATGGACGCAAGAAGGCAATAGGCTGAAACAGGGAATGGAGAGGGCCTGCAGCTGCAGGCAGGATAATCCCATCCACTGTATCCATGGGATATAAGCCCTCTCTCACTTGGAGGTGGAGTGGACATCACCATCCCAGTCCCCTCAGGATTGGGGGAAGAGCTATGGAGTAGAGTGGATTTAATGGTATTATGTTGTAGACATATTGTAATTCAAGCAATGGAAGAAATTATAACAGTGAGGTGGAGCCGGTGGCCAATGGATGCTTTCGGGGCAGGGAGAGGAAGGGCAGTTGAAATACAGGGCCTTTTTCGGGACTTGGGGGTTGTCCTGAGTGGCGTTGCAGGGAAGGATGTAGGCCATTTTACATCAGCATATACCATGCAGAACTGTGTGGGAGAGAGTGTGGTCTACGATGTGAACTGTGGTCTATGCTTGGTGACAAGGCCCCAGGATGTGTATATCCATTGCAGGTGATGTGCCACACTGATGAAAGATATTTGTGTGGATGTTGTGGGAGGTGTGGGAGGTGGGGAACATGGGAATCCCTGTAATTTCTGTGTAATATTTAGGTTATCTAAGCACCTTTTAAAATATATATATATATATATACATTTATGTAAGCAAATGCACATATATACATATATATTTATATATCATTTTACAAATATTGGTATGTATTGTGAAAAATTTTATTTTTACCCACAATAAAAATTTTTAAAAATGCTAAGAGAAAGCAATTCCAACCAAGAATTTATTGTCTGGTGAGACTTTCTTTCAAAAATGAGGTAGAGATTAAGACATTTCCAGATAAGCAAAAGCAGTGCTGAAGGAGTTCATCAGCATTAGATCTACCCTACAAGCAATGGAAAATGGAGTTTTTCAGACTGAAAGGAAAGGACACTAGAAAGTGGATCAAAGTAACATAAAGAATTAAAGACCTCCAGTAGAGGTAAGCATATGGGTAAATATAAATGCAAGTACTATTGTATTGTAATTTTTTATATGTAACTCCGCTTCTTATTGCTTACAGATGCTAAAATACTAGTGCATAAAGAGTAATGATAATTCTATGGTTTGGGACATAAAATGTACAAAGATGTAATTTGTAACAAGTACCAAAAAAGTGCGAGGGTTGAGGGGTATAGGAAAAGTGCAAGTGAAACCTATTGAAGTCAAATTGTTATCAACTTAAATATGATTGTTATATATTTAGGATGTTAAATTTTAACCCCATGGTAACTGCAAATGTATGAAAAATATGTCCAGAAAGAAATAAGAAGGGACTCAACATGGTACAATACAAAAAAAAAAAAAAAATCAAATAAATATAAAAGCAGGCATTAATAGGAGAATTGAAGGACAAAAAACTATAACACTTGTAAAGACTAAATAACAAAATGGCAGAAGAAAGTTCTGCATTATTAGTAGTGAGATAAAATGTAAATGGATTAAATTCTCCAGTCAAAAGACAGAGATTGGTAGAATGGATTTTTTTAAAAGCATGTCTCAACTATATGCTTTTTGCAAGAGACTCACCTTAAGTTCAAAGAAATAAGCAGGTTGAAAGTGAAAGGATGGAAAAAAAAAAAAAAAAAAAAACACAGAAGTGGTAACCAAAAGAGACTTGAGGTAGCTACACTAATATCAGGTAAAATAGACTTCAAGTCAGAAACTGTTATGAGAGACAAAAATGATCATTATATGCTGATAAAAGGATCAATTCAATAAAAAGGTATAACAATTATCGATATGTATACACCTAACAGCAGAACACCAAAATATCTGAAGCAAATATTGACAAATTTTAAGGGAAAAATGAACAGTTCTACATTAATAGCAAGAAATTTTAATACACTACATTCATAAACATAGAACATCTAGGCAGAAGATCAATAAGGAAATACAAGACTTAAACAATAAACTAATTAGACCTAACAGACATATATAGAACACTTCACCCAACAGCAATAGAATACACATTCTTCTCTAGTACACATGGATAAACCATATTTTAGGTCATAAGGCAAGTCGCAATAAATGCAAACATATTGAAACCATACAATGCATAATCTCCAACCACATTGGAATGAAGCTACAAATCAAGAACAGAAGGAGAAATGGAAAATTCCAAAAATGTGGAAATTGAGCAATGTACCCTTAAACAACTAATGGGTTAAAGAAGAAATCATAAGGGAAACTAGGAAATATTTTAAGGTGAATGAAAATAAAAACATAACATACCAAAACCTATGGGATGCAGCAAAAGCAGGTCTGAGAGGGAAATTCAAAGCTCTAAACGCTTGCATTAATAAAGAAGAAAGACTTCAAATCAGAGACCTAAGCTCAAAATTGGAGGAACTAGAATAAGAAGAGCAAACTAAAACCAAAGCAAGCAGAAGGAAATAACAAAGATTAGAATGTAAATCAATGAAATAGAGAATAAAAACAATAGAGAGAATCAAAAAATCCAAAAGTTGGTTCTTTGTAAAGATCATTAAAGTTAACAAACCTTTAGCTAGACTGATGACGAACAAAAAAGAAAAGATTCAAATGGCTGAAATCAACAATGAAAAAGGGGACATTACTACTGACCCTACAGAAAAAAAAAGGCCTATAAGAGGAAACCATGAAAACTATAACCAATAAATTAGATAATCTAGAAGAAATTGACAAATTCCTAGAAACACATAAACTATCTATACTAACTCAAGAAGAAATAAATGATCTCAACAAACCAATAACTAGTAAAGGGATTGAACCAGTCATCAAAAAATTCCCAAGAAATAAAATCCCAGGACCAAATGGCTACACAAGTGAATTTTACCAA
Source organism: Tolypeutes matacus (assembly GCA_026826555.1). Classification (NCBI taxonomy): domain Eukaryota; kingdom Metazoa; phylum Chordata; class Mammalia; order Cingulata; family Chlamyphoridae; genus Tolypeutes; species Tolypeutes matacus. The sequence continues at coordinate 994,833 of JAKSZT010053816.1, forward strand.
ACATCCCAAGAATAATTAACCAATCTTGCTGAAACTCTTCCAAAAAATTAAAGAGGAGGGAACACTTCCTAATTCATTCATGAGGTCAGCATCATGCTTATTCCAAAGCCAGATAAAGATATCACCAAAAAAAGAGAAAACTACAGACCAATATCTCTTAAGAATATAGATGAAAAAATCCTCAACAAAACACTAGCAAACCAAACCCAACTGCATTAAAAGAATTATATACCATGACCAAGTGGGATTTATCCCTGGTTTTCAAAAGTGTTTCAACATAAGGAAATCAATTAATGTAATACACCACATCAGCAGAATGAGGGGGAAAAAACAAATGATCATCTCAGTTGATGCAGAAAAGGCATTTAACAAAATCCAGCACCACTTCTTGATAAAAACAATTAGAAAACTAGAAATAGAAAAAGCTTCATCAACATGATAAAGGACATATATGAAAAACCCACAGCTAACATACTACTTAATGGTGAAAGACTGAGAGCTTTACCTGTAAGATCAGATACAAGACAAGAATGTCCACTCTTATTCAATATTGTATGGGAAGTTAAGCCAGTGCAATTAATCAAGAAAAAAAATAAAAGGCATCCAAATTGGAAAAGTAGGAAAAGTTTCCCTAATTGTAGATAGCGTGGTCTTATGTATAGAAAATGCTGAAAGAATCCAACACAAAGATACTAGATCTAGTAAATTAATTCGGAAAAGTGTCAGGGTACAAGATCAACACCCCAAAATCAGTAGCGTTTCTATACGCTAGTAAAGAACAATTGCAAGAAGAAATCAAGAAAAAATTTTCTATTTACAATATAAACTAAAATAATCAAATATCTACTAATAAATCTAATCAAGGGTGTAAAGGGTATAAAGGACTTGTACACAGAAAACTACAAAACATTGCTAAAAGAAATCAAAGAAGACCTAAATAAATGGAAAGACATTCTGTGTTCATGGTTTGGAAGACTAAATATTCTTAAGAAGTCAGTTCTACTCAGAGAGATGTACAGATTCAGTGCAATCCCAGGCAAAATTATTCTAATGACCTTCTTTGCAGAAATGGAAAGGCAATTATTAAATTTATGTAGAAGGGTAAGGGACCCCAAATAGCCAAAGCATCTTGAAAAAAAAAGAATGAAGTCAGAGGATTCACAATTCCTTATTTTAAAACTTATTACAAAGCCACAGTAATCAAAACAACATGGTACTAGCACAAGAACAGACATACAGCAATGGAATTTAATTGAGCGCTCAGATATCAATCCTCACGTTTATGGCCAATTGATTTTTGACAAGGTGGCAAGGATCACTTAATTACAAAAGAATAGTCTCTTCAATAAATGGTCATGGGCAAACTGGATCTCCATATGCAAAAGAATGAAGGTGGACCCCTACTTCACACCATATACAAAAATCAATTCAAAATGAATCAGGGACCTAGATATAAGAACCAGAACTATAAAACTCCTAGAAGAAAATGTAGGGAAGTATCTTTAGGACCTCTGTTAAACAATGATTTCTTAGACTTTACACCCAAGACATAAGTAACAAAATAAATAGGAACTCGTCAAAATTAATTTAATTTTAATTAATTAATGGTGCATCAGATCACTTTATCATGAACATAAAATGACAACCTACACAATGAGAGAAAATATTTGGATACCACATATCTGACTGTAGTTTATTATCCAGAATATATAAAGAAATCCCTCAACTTAACAACAAAAAGACAAAAAAAAACCAGGCATAAACTGGGCAAAAGACTTAAATAGACCTTTCTCCAAAGAAGGTATACAAATGGCAAAAAAAAAGAAGATGTTTGGCATAATTAGACATTAAGGAAATGCAAATCAAAACCACTGTGGGAGGGGACATGGGGCATATGGGAATCCCTATAATTTATGTGTAACATTTATGTAACCTAAGTATCTTTTTAAAAACAAAATAATTTTTAAAAACCACTATGAGATACCATTTCACACACACTAGAATGGCTACTATTTAAAAACAGGAAAGTTACAGGTTGTAGAGAGGATGTGGAGAAATAGGAATACTCATTCTTTGTTGGTGAGAATGTAAAATGGTGCAGTCACTGTGGAAAACAGTTCAGCAGTTCCTCAAAAAGTTAAGTATAGAACTACAATATGACCTGGCAATCCCACTTCTAGATATACACAAAAGAATTGCAGGCAGGGATTCCAACAGATATTTTCACACTGATGTTCATAGCAGTCTTATTCACAATTGCCAAAAGATGGAAGCAATCCAAGTGTTCGTCGACCAATGAATGCATAAACAAAATGTGGTACAATGGAAATTTATTCAGCATTAAAAAGCCATCTAGTTCTGATTTATGTGACAGCGTGTATGAACCTTGAAGACATCATGTTGAGTGAAACTAGCCAGACACAAAAGGACAAATAGTATATGGTCTCACTGATAAGAAATAGAGGGAGGCAGATGTGGCTCAAGCAATTGAGCTCCCATCTGCCATACAGGAGGTCCAGGGTTCGATTCCTGGGGCCTCCTGGTGAAGGCAAGCCAGCCCACTCGGAGTGCTGGCCTGCGCAGAGTGCTGGTCCACGCAGGAGTGCTGGCCCACATGTAGTGCTGGCCCAAGGGGAGAGCTGGAATAGCAAGATGATGCAACAAAAAGGGACACAGGGGGTGGATGTGGCTCAAATGGTTGGGTGTCCGTCTGCCATATGGAGGGACCTGGGTTCGATCCCTGGGACCTCCCGGTAAAATAAAAATATATATATAGAAGGCACATGGGCTGCCATACTCTGTGTGCTGATGAGCCGCCAGGCCCCGGGAGCCATGCAGTGGGATGATGACGTAACAGGAGAGAGATGCAGGGGAGAGACAAGACGAGATGCTCCAAAAGCTCTGAAAGCCAGCAACCGAGGTGGTGCAGGTGGCAAAACACCTCTCTCCTACATCGGAGATCTCCAGGATCGAATCCTGGTGAAGACTGGAGAAGGAGGATGAGAAGAGATAGCAGGAAACAGACACAGAGAATTGCCCAGCGAATGGACACAAACAGCAAATGGGGAAGGGGGCGTTTAAAATGGATAAAGTAAATAAATAAATCTTTAAAAAAAAAAAAAAAAAAAGGACACAGAGGAGAGTCAATAAGAGACACAGCAGACCAGGGAGCTGAGCTGCACAAGAGATTGAACACTCTTTTCCCACTCCAGAAGTTCCCAGGATCGGTTCCTGGTGCTGCCTAAAGAGAAGACAAGCACAGCGAATGAACACAGAGAGCAGACAGCGAGCACAAAAACAATGGGGGAGGGGGGAATAAATAAATAAATCTTTTTTTTAAAAAAAGAAAGAAAGAATTAGAATAAACAAACTCATAGAGTCAGAATATAGACTATAAGTTACCAGGGGACAGGGTAGTGGTAGGGAATAGGGAGTTAATGCTTAAATTGTACAGAATTTGTATTTGTTTTTGGGTTTTGGTTTCTTTAAAAGAGGTTCCAGGGGGTTGGATGTAGCTCAACTGGTTGGGCGTCCGTCTCCCATATGGAGGGACCCGGGTTCGATCCCCGGGACCTCCCGGTAGAAAAAAAAAAAAAAAAAAAGAGGTTCCAGGGATTGAACCCAGGCCCTCCTACATGGGAAGCAGGCACTCAACCACTTGAGCTACATCCACTCCCCCAGAATTTGTATTTGGAATGATGGAAAAGTTTTGGTAATGCATAGTGGTGATGGTGGCACAACATTGTGAATTACATACTTCAATGTGGTTAAAAGGGGAAATTTTAGGTTATATATGTTACTAGAATAAAAACAAAACAAGCATGAGACTGTACAACATACTAACTTAAACCATGGTCTATAGTTAATAATACAATTATAAAAATGTACTTTCGTCAATTGTAACAAATGTACCACACCAATGCAAGATGATAATAAGGTGGTAGACAGGACCCTGTATTTTATGTATGATTTTTCTGTAAATCCACATCTCTAACTTTTAAAAAAGCCATCAAAAGAACCACAAAATTAGTTTAAATTAAAGAAAATGAAAAACATTACATCAGCTCACTGTAGAAATTAATCAATTCAAAGTATTTTTTTAAGAGATGATTCATGCAACTAGAAAAAGACCTAGAATAAAAGGGGGAAAAGGTAAAGACAAATGAGTTTAAATGGCTAAGAGACTTCAAAGTGAGTTGGGAGGTCATCCCAGAGGTAACGCTTATGCACATCTCAGCAGGATCTCATAGACTGCCAAAGTGGATACTACTGCAAATAGTGGGGCTCCTGAGGGCTCTGGAGACACCCAGGTCCTATGGGTAGGGCAGATAGCTCCAGAGTTTGGTGCCTTGCCAGTGGGCCCTACTTTGGAGTTTGTGCTCCTGAGAGTGACAGAGTTGGACTCAGTTATGGCTTCCCTACACATGGCTCATCTGTCCCTTCTATTTGAACCTATATTTGGTGCTGAGTTGGTAGGTGTACGTCCAAGAGACTTGAATCTTTGGGCTGTCCATGTGCCAGCTGGGCCTTGAGACTCAGCGGAGCTGAAACACCTACTCTCCAGTTCATTGGACTCATCTAGGACAACTAACAAGGAGGTGAGGATTGACAACCACCATACCAAGGAAACGAGGGAGCCTAAAACTGCAAGCAAGAGAGTCCCATCCATCGGCTGTATAGGATCAAAGCCTCCTCTCAATAAGAGGCAGAGTGGACATCACCATCCCAGAATCCTCCGGATTGGGGAATGAACTATGGACTGGAGTGGACTTACTGGTATTCTACTATAGACATATTGTGATTCTAGCAATGGAAGAAATTACAGCATTAATGTGGAGGTAGTGGCCACTGGAGGCTCTGAGGGCAGGGGGAGCTGTAATGTGAGGGCTTTTTCGGGACTTGGGAATCATCCTGAATGGCAATGCAAGGACAGATATAGGTCATTATATATCTTTCCATAGCCTGCAGAATAGTATGGGAGAGAGTATAAACTACAATGTGAACTATGGTCCATGCTCAGTGGCAATGCCCCAGGATGCATTTATCAATTGCAATGAATGTGCCACACTAATGAAAGATGTTTATGTGGGAGGGTGTGGGAGGTGTGGAAAGCGGGGTATATGGGAATGCCTATATTTTTTGTGTAACATTTGTGTAATCTAAGTATCCTTTAAAAAATAAAAATATATATTTTAAAAAAAGAAATGGTTCATTTCTTTTTAAGAAATATTTTTAATTATTTATTCCCCACCCCCTTGCTGTTTGTGCTTGCTGTCTGCTCTCTGTGTCCATTCGTTGTGTATTTTTCTGTGTCTGCTTGTCTCCCTTTATCGTGTCATCTTTCTGGGCTAGCTCTCCGCAGACGCGGGCTGTCAGCTCTCCATGGGCGCGGGCCAACTTGCCTTCACCAGGAGGCCCTGGGAATCGAACGCGAGGCTTCCCATATGGTAGACGGGAGTCCAATTGCTTGAGCCACATCCACTTCCCGAGATGGTTCATTTTTAAAGACCAATAAAACTTGCCTCTAGCAAATCTAATCAAAGTACAACATAAGGAATAAGACAGGGGACCCAAACAGATAAATTCTTAAAATCTCTATTAAATAGACAAATTCCTGGAAATGCATCTATTATAAAATCTTTTTTTCTCATATAATAAACTTTATTTTTAAAGAAGTTTTAAATTACAGAAAAGTTACATCGAAAGTATAGGGGATTCCCATATACGTCACCCCCTCCCTCTCATATTTCCCCTATTAATAACATCTTACATTAGTGTGATACATTTGTTATAATTGATGAAAAAATATTGAAGCATTGCTACTAATCAAGGTCTATAGTTTACATTACGGTGAAACTTTGCACCATACAATTTTATAGGTTTTGGCAAAATGTGTAATGGCCTGTATCTGTCATTGCAATATCATGCAGAAAAATTCCAATGCCCTAAAAATGCCCTATGTTCCACCTATTCTTCCCTCTTTCTCCCCTCAGAACCACTGGTAACCCATATCTTTGTATCAATGTTACAAGTTCTTCTGTTACTACAATAATAATAATTCTACTTTGGTCCATGGTTGCTATCCCCCCTTATGTTTGTTCATTCCTCAATCTTGAGGATGTTGGGTTGTTGATGCCTACTCTGCTTCAGACTGCGAGGAGGCTTAGATCTTATGGGCCAGACGAAAGAAACTGTTTTGCTTGCAGTTGTAGATACTCTGGTTTTGGGGATGGGGGTTGCCCATCATCATCCTTTTGTTAGTTGTCCTGAGGGAGTCTGATGAACTGGAGAGCAGGTGTTGGCTGTAACTCTGCTGAGATTTAGGGCTCAACAGACTTATAAAAAGACCGAAGATTTAAGTCTCTAGGACATATATTCAATGGGTATAGTGCTAAATATAGGTTCAAATAAAAGAGGTAGAAGAATCGTGTGCAGGGAAATTATAAATGAGTCTAACTCTATTACATTGGGGAAATAGGTAATCATATATTCCAAGGTGTGAGGTCCACCAGTGATGTGCTGATTTCATGGGGTTGTCTGCCCTGTCTATAGTGTACAGATGTCTCTAGAGCCCTCAGGAACACCCGTTTGAGGCTTTGTTTACTGTGGCAGGTAGTGACATCATCTGAAACTTACATAAACATAACCTTGGGAATGACCTACTGGCTCACTTTGAAATCTCTTAGCCATAAAAACTTTTTTGTATTGATGTTCCCCCATTTTGGTCAAGCTCTTTTTCCAAATTCATCTCTGGTTGGCTTTTGATAATAATTCCTTGGTGCCAGGGAGACTCATCACTGGGAATCATGTCCCATGCCAGTGTGGGGGGAGACTGAGTTTATTTGCTGAGTTTGGCTTAGAGAGTGGCCACGTTTGAGTAACAAGGAGGTTTTCAGGATGTAACTCTTAGAAACCAGATATTATTAGGCTAAATTTCAATTTTACAAGAATAAGGTCCATAAGTACAAGCATTAATAATGAGGGCTTGGCATATTGGTCTGTTTTCTTTTATTAGGCATTGCCTATGTACTCTAGAGATTCTTGCCACTCTATTTGGGTTTATAGCAGGACCCCCCAGGATAGAAATTTAATATTTTGTTGTTTATTGTGTGGGTCTCCACCCACCGAGAAAACACCCTATGACCACATGAACACATTCATATTCCATAGAGGCATGCCCCAAGTGCACCCTTCCCCAAATATCCCTCCACCATTGACACCCTGCACCAGTGACCCTCCCCTGCCATAGTTGTCGAAAGAACACTTCCACAATTGTATTCTCAACCACAGTCCTCAACCTTCCCGGGGTTCACATTTTCCCTCCTCCAGCCCTCCACTCAGCTCTATGGATAGCCCAACCCAATCCTCAACCTCACTCACACTGACACTCCAGCATTGTCTACCCCACTCACATCACTGCACCACCATCACCCCCATCTACTGCCAAACCAATCCCATCCACCTTATCATAGATTCTGCCCAGATTGAGCATTGGCTCACCATTCTGTACATCTCCACAGAGGCTGCAGCTTTCTACATTCCCACCAGCAGTGTATGACGCTCCTATTCTTCCCCATCCTCTCCAACACTTATAGTTTTCTGATTTTTTATAGCAGCCCGTCTAAGAGGTGTAAGATGATATCTGATTGTAGTTTTGACTGGCATTTCCCCAATAGCTAGTGATGTTGAGCATCTTTTCATGTGATTCTAGCCATTTGTATTTCCTCTCTGGAAAAATGTCTGTTCAAATCTCTTGCCCATTTTTTAAATGGGTGGTTGGCTTTTTATTTTTGAGATTTAAGATTTCTTTATGTATGCTGGATATTAGGCCCTTATCAGATAAGTGGTTCCCAAATCTTTTCTTCCATTGAGTAGGGTGCCTTTTCACTTTCAACTCCTTTGAGGCACAAAAGTTTTTAATTTGAGGAGGTACCATTTATCTTTTTTTTTTTTTTTTTTCATTGCTAGTGCTTTGTGAAACCATTTCCTATTACAAGATCTCATACATGCTTCCCTACATTATCTTCTAGGAGCTTTATAGTCTTGGCTCTTATATTTAGATCTTTGATCAATCTTGAGTTAATTTTTGTATTGGGCATGAGATGGTGATCCTCTTTCATTCTTTTGAATATGGATATCCAGTTCTCCAAGCACCATTTGTTGAAGAGACTATTTCTGTCCCAGTTGAGTGGCCTTGGTGGCCTTGTTGAATATCAGTTGGCCATATATGTGCAGGTCTATATCTGAACTCTCAATTCAGTTCCATTGGTCATTGTGCCAATACCATGCAGTTTTGACCACTGTAGCTTTGTAGTATGCTTTAAAGTCAATAGGGTGAGTCCTCCCATTTTGTTTTTTTGTTTTTGTTTTTGTTTTTTCAAGATGTTTTTAGCTATTCAGGGCCCCCTACCCTTCCAAATAAATTTGATAATTGGCTTTTCAATTCAGTAAAAAATCCTGTTGGAACTTTTATCGGGATTGCATTGTATCTGTAAATCAATTTGGGTAGGGTGGACATCTTAATGATGTTTAGTCTTCCAATTCATGAACATGGAATATTTTTCCATTTATTTAGGTCTTCTTTGATTTCCTTAGCAATGTTGTGTAGTTTTCTGTGTACAAGTCCTTTACATCCTTACTTGAGTTTATTCCTAGATACGTGATTCTTTTAGTTGCTATTGTAAGTGGAATTTTTTCCTTGATTTCTTCCTCAGATTGCTCATTATTAGTATATAAAATTGCTAGTGATTTTTGTGTGTTGATCTTATATCCTGCAACTTTACTGAACTCGCTTATCAGTTCTAGAAACTTTGTTGTAAATTTTGGGACTTTCTATGTATAGGATCATGTCATCTGCAAATAATAAAAGTTTTACTTCTTCTTTTCTGATTTGGATGCCTTTTATTTCTTTTTCTTGCCTAAATGCTTGAGCAAATACTTCTAATACAATGTTAAAGAAGAGTTGTGACGGTGCACATCCTTGTCTTGTTCCAGATCTTGGAGGGAAAGACTTTAGCCTTTCACCATTGAGTATGATGTTAGCTGTGGGTTTTACCTATATGCCTTTTATCATGTTGAAGACATTTCCTTCTAATCCTATCTTTGATGTGTTTTTATCAAAAAAGGATGCTGTATTTTGTCGAACACCTTTTCTGTGTCAATAGAGATGATTGTGTGACTTTTTTTCCTTCAGTCTATTAATTTGGTGAATTACATTGATTGATTTTCTTATGTTGAACCATCCTTAAATACCTGGGATAAAACGCACTTGATCATAGTGTATAATTCTATTGATGTGTTGTTGGATTCAATTAGCAAGTATTTTATTGAGGATGTTTTGCATCTAAGTTCATTAGAGAGACTGGTCTTTTCTTGTAGCTTCTTTACATGACTTGTTATTAGGGTGATATTGGCATCATAGGATGAGTTAGGTAATGTTCTCGCCTCCTCAATATTTTGGAAGCCTTTGAGCAGGATTGGTATTAGCTCTTTCAGGAATGATTGGTAAAATTCACCTGCGAAGCCAGCTGGTCCTGGGCTTTTCTTGGTTGGGAGATTTTTGATTACTAATTCAGTCTCACTACTTGTTATCCATCTGTTGAGTTCTTCTATTTCTTCTTTCATCAATGTAGATTGCTCATATGTTTCTAGAAATTCATCCACTTCATCTAAATTGTCCATCTCATTGGCATACAATTTTTCAAAGTATCCTCCTATGATACTCTTTATTTTTGTGGGGTCAATGGTGATATCCCTTCTTTCATTTCTGATTTTATTTATTTGCATCTTCTCTCTTTTTTTGTTGTTAGTCTAGCTAAGGGTTTGTCAATTTTATTAATATTCTCAAAGAAGCAGATTTTGGTTTTGTTAATTTTTTCTAATGTTTGTTTGTTTGTCTTTTTTTTTTTTTTATTGTGGGTAAAAATCAAAATTCTCACAATACATACAAACAATGTTTTTTATTTTCAATTTCTTTTAATTCTGCTCTAATCTTTGTTATTTCCTTCCTTCTGCTTGCTTTGGGATTAGTTTGTTGTTCTTTTTCTAGTTCCCCCCTGTGTGCAGTTAGGTCTTTGATTTTAGCTCTTTCTTCTTTTTTAATGTAGGATTTAGGGTTATAAATTTCCCTCCATAGCCCATAAATTTTGATATGTTGTGTTCTCATTTTCATTCACTTTGAGGTAGTTACTGATTTCTCTGGCAATTTCCTCCTTGACCCACTGATTGTTCAAGAGTGTGTTGTTTAACATCCATATATTTGTGCCTATTCCAGTTCTCCATCCTTTATAGATTTCCACCTTCATTCTGTTGTGGTCAGAGAAAGTGCCTTGTATAATTTCAATCTTTCTCAATTCGTTGAGCCTTGCTCTATGACCTAGCATGTGGTCTATTCTGGAGAATGATCCATGAGCACTCAAGAAGAATGTATATGCTGCTGTTTTGAGGTATAATGTTCTATATAAGTCCATTAGGTCTAGTTCTTCTAACATATTATTCAAGGTCTCTTTTTCTTTATTGAGCCTCTGTTGAGATGTTCTGTTCAATGTGTGATTGATAATGGTGTACTGAAGTCCCCCACTATGATTGTAGAGGCGTCTATTTCTTCCCCTAGTTTTGCCAGTATTTGCCTCAAGTATTTTGGCACTACCTGGTTAGGTGCATAAATATTTATGATTGCTTTTTCTTCTTGGTAGATTACCCCTTTTATTACTATATAGTGTCCTTCTTTGTCTCTTACAACAGTTTTGCATTTAAAGTCTGGTATTTTGTCTGGTATTAGTATAGCTACTCCTGTGCTTTTTTGGTTACTGTTTGCATGTAAAATCATTTCCCAACCTTTCACTTACAACCTATTTGTGTCCCTGGGTCTAAGCTGAGTTTCTTGTAGACAGCATATAAATGGATCATATTTCCTTATCTATTCTGCCAATCTGTGTCTTTTGATTGGAGAATTTAATCCACTAGCATTCAATTTATTACTGTAAAGGTAGTACTTACTTTAGCCATTTTTTCTTTAGGTTTATATATATGTCATATTTTATTTTTATTTCCTATACTTTTAGCTACTCTTATGCAATAATCTTCCTTTCTACACTCTTCTCCAACCCTCTCTCTCCTGTTTTATTTTCTTCTTTCAACCTGCAGAACTCCTTTTAGTATTTCTCAAAGGGCAGGGCTCTTGTTGACAAATTCTCTCAATCTCTGTTTATCTGTGAATATTTTGAACTCTCCCTCATTTTTGAATGACAGTTGCTAGATACAGAATTCTTGGTTGGCAGATCTTTTTTTCCTTCCAATGCCTTAACTGCCTTCTTGCCTACACAGTTTGAGATGAGAAATCAGCACTTAATCTTATCGAGCTTCCCTTATATGTGATGGATCACTTTTTCTCTTGGCTGCTTTCTGAATTCTGTCTTTGTCTTGAGCTTTTGACAGTCTGATAAGTATGTGTCTCAGGATAGGTCTGCTAGAATTTATTGTGTTTGGAGTATGCTGCATGTCCTGGACATATATATTCATGTCTTTCATAAGAGTGGGGAAATTTTGGGCCATTATTTCCTCAAAGATACTTCCTGCCCACTTTTCCTTCTCTTCACCCTCTGGGATACCTATAATGATGTGTTTAATATTGTCATTCAATTCCCTGAATCCCTGCTGAAATTTTATTTTATTTTTTTTTATTTTATTATTTTATTTTATTTTATTTTATTTTATTTTATTTTATTTTATTTTATCTGTTCTAGTAACTGTGTGCTTTTGGGTGTCTTGTCTTTGATGTTGCTAATTCTTTCCTCTGCCTTTTCAAAACTGCTGTAATGTGCTTCTAGTGTATTTTTTTAAAGATTTGTTTTATTTATTTATTCCGCACCCCCCTTGTTGTTTTTGCGCTCACTGTCTTGCTCTCTGTGTCCATTTGCTGTGTGTTCTCTGTGTCTGCTTGTCTTCTGTCCTCATCTTCTCTTTAGGAGGCACCGGGAACTAATCCTGGAACCTTCAATGTGAGAAAGAGGCACTCAATCACTTGAGCCACCTCAGCTCCCTGCTTTGTTGTGTCTCTCATTGTCTCTCCTCTTTGCCTCTTTTTGTTGCACCAGCTCTCTGTGTGGGCCAGCTTTCCACATGGGCCAGGTCGCTTTCACCAGAAGGCCCTAGGAAATGAACCAGGGACCTCCCATATGGTAGATAGGAACCCAGTTGCTTGAGCCACATCCGCTTCCCTCTAGTGTATTTTTAATTTCTTGCATTTTGCCTTTAATTACCATGAGATCTGTTATCTTTTTATGTATGTTTACAATTTCTTCTATATGTTCCCTCATTGTCTTTCTGATATCCTTTATTTCTTCTTTCATTTCACTGAGTTGATTAAGGATATTTTTTTAATAGCCTTGATTAGTTGTTCTAAATTGTGTGTTTCCTGCTTTTCAGTTTGTTCATTAGACTGGGCCATGACTTCCTGTTTTGGTATGGCTTGTACTTTTTACCGATATCTATGCATATGTTTATCTTGACAGGCTTATTCAGTTGGTTAGTTTCTCTTTCTAGTCTTCCCACAGTTCTAGAGAAAGCATGCAACCTGCCATTCCCTACTCTGCCATCTTGGATCTCTTATTATTATAAAATCTTTGATGAAAATATTTAATAAACCTGATAGATTAATAACCAAAAAGGACATTAGAATGTCAGAAAATATCCCCTCAGTGTTACTAGCCTACTGTTCCATTTGGTTTCAACACATTGGTTATTACAAACTTTAAAGAGAAGTAAATAATTTATATGCTAAAGAGCATAGAAGAAGAAGGAGTATTTCCCAATTCATTTTACCAGATAATATGACCTTGAAATAAATATGCGAAAGAAAATACAATTACATAAATGTAGTTGTACATAGAAATTTTAAATCCTAACTAAAATATTGAAAAATTTAATTCAGTATTATATTTTTAGAATATCTTAATATATTTCAATGTAATTCACCATGTTAATAAACTAAAAAATTAAAGTCATATGATCATCTCAATTGGCACAGAAACAATATTTCACAAACCCAACATTCATTCCTCTTAAAATTCTCAGCCACCTAGAAACATAAGGGAATTCCCTCAACCCAATAAAGAACATCTATGAAAAACCCACAACTACTATCATATTTATTGGTGAAAAGACTGAATGTTTATGTCACAAGATCAGGAATAAGACAAACCTGTCTGCTCTCATCTCTTTTATTCAAAATTGAAGTGGAGATTTAGCCATTGCAATAGGCAAGAAGAAAGAAACAAAAGGTATCCAGATTAGAAAGAAAGAGTGAAAGTATCTTTATTCATAAGTGGCAAGATTATCTATGTAAAAATTTGATAGAATCTACAGAAAAAGCTATAGAATTAATAAGTGAAGTTAACAGTGGTGCTGGGGAAATGGATGTGGCTCAAGTAATTGGGCTCCCATCTACCATATAGGAGGTCCAGGGTTTGATTCCTGGGGCCTCCTGGTGAAAGGCAAGCTGGCCCGTGCAGCGAGCTGGCCCACGCGGAGTGCTGGCCCGTGCAGAACGCTGGCCCGTGCAGGAGTACCGGCCCATGCAGACAGCTAGCACCGCAAGATGATGCAACAAAAAGAGACACAGAGGAGAGACAATAAGAGACGCAGCTGACCAGGAAGCTAAGGTGGTACAAGAGATTGAGTTTGCCCTGGGAGCCTAGGAAGGACTGGAGAAATCTGACCCTTGCAACCTCCCTCTCTTCTAGCCTGGACTAATTGTTGAGGACACCACGGGAGAGGGGAGAGAGAGCCTGGGGCTGACCCTGTTTTGGACTCCCAGGTTTGGTCTGCCCTGTCCCAAGAGCCCTTCCAGGCTGGGTGGGGCTGCGCCATTGTTTGCCTTGGAGCTTGCAAAGGGCTAAAGATATACAAATCACCCAATCTCCTCCCCTACTAATGGGGACTGATTGTTGAGGATTCAGAAGGGAGTGGAAATATTTCCTAGGTGGGAAAAGGGGAGCCCTACGAGAGAAGTCTGGAGAACTGTCTCAGAAAGTTTGAATCACAGGGCTCTTAGCCCCCAGACAGGAAGCTCTATCACATTGATCTGGTCTGTGTCACAACAAATACAGTCTGACCAGGCAGTGAACTGAGAGCTGCCAACAAGCGCCATCTCCTGGCAGACCAAGAAAGTGCACATAAGAAAATTAATAAGTAAGAGAGGCTTTTCCTGGCCTCTATAGCCTCCCTGCCCAAGGCCCTAGGAAACGACTCTACAACCAATTACTGGGTCCAGTGCCCAGTTTTGAGCAACCAGCAGAACAATCCTAACAATCAAGGTTGAGCCAAAAATCAAAGAGCTGTGGTAACTCACAGCCGCCTGCCACTAAAACCCCATAAAAGAGAAAGAGATAGAGCATCTAAGTAAAATACAAACTAACCAGATGCCTAAGCACCAGCAAAAAATTACAAGTCATACTAAGAAAATAGAAGACATGGCCCAAGAAAAGGAATACAGCAAAGTCCCAGAAGAGATGCAGAATTTGAGAGAACTAATCAGTGAGATGAGCACAAATTTCCAAAATCAAATTAATGAGATGAAAGAGAATATAGTTAAAGAGATAAACAACATCAAGAAGTCATTGAGTTGGGAAGCGGCTGTGGCTCAATCAGTGGGGCTCCCATTTACCATATGGGAGGCCCCGGGTTCGGTTCCCGGGGCCTCCTGGTGAGGGCAAGCCCGCCCACGCGGCGTGGTTAGCTGACCCAGCGAGCACAAGCAGCAAGGGGGTATAAATGAATAAATAAATAAAAACTTTAAAAAAAAAAAAAAAAAAAAAAAAA
>JAKSZT010053816.1:1009752-1040273 GCA_026826555.1 Tolypeutes matacus
AAAGAAGAATTTGAAATCATGAACAGAAAAGTAATGGAGTTCATGGGAATGAAAGACACAATAGGTGAAGTCAAAAATACATTTGAGCCATACAACAGCAGACTCGAAATGATAGAAGAAAGAATAAGTGATACCGAAGACAGAGCAGCTAAAATTGAAGAGAGAAAAGAGCAGCAGAGAGAGAAAAGAATGGAAAAAATTGGGCAGGGGCTCAGAGAGTTGAATGACAACACAAAACGCAACAACATATGTGTCATGGGAGTTCCAGAAGGGGAAGAGAAAGGAAAAGGGGCAGAAAGAGTATTTGAGGAAATAATAGCTTAATATTTCCCAACTCTCACGAAAGAAACGAACTTACATGTCCAAGAAGCACACCATACCCCAATGAGAATAAATCCAAATAGACCTACGCCAAGACACATATTATTCAGAATGTCAAATGTAAAAGCTAAAGAGAAAATTCTCAGAGCAGCAAGAGAGAAGCAAATGATCACGTACAAAGGACGTCCAGTAAGACTTAGTGCAGATTTCTCTTCAGAAACCATGGAGGTGAAAAGACAGTGGTATGATACAATTAGGAAACTGAAAGAGAAAAACTGCCAGCCGAGAATTCTTTATCCAGCAAAACTGTGCTTCAAATATGAAGGTGAGTATAAAGTATTCACAACAGGAACTAAGAGAGTTTTCAAAAAAGAATCCACCTTTGCAGGAAATATTAAAGGAAGCCTTAGAACCTGAAAGAAAAAGACAGGAGAGAGAGGCTTGGAGGAGAGTATAGAAGAAAGAAAAGCAGAAAGGATAACCAAAAGAGTAAAAAGAGAGACAAAAATAAGATGACATATGAAAACCAAAGACTAAAATGGAGGAAATAAATAGTGCATTTTCAGTAATATCATTGAATGTGAATGGATTAAATTCCCCAATCAAAAGATACAGGCTGACAGAATGGATAAAAAAATATGAGCCATCCATATGCTGCTTACAAGAAACTCACCTCAGACCCAAGGATACAAACCGGCTGAAAGTAAAAGGTTGGAAAAAGATACTCCACGCGAAGAGTAAACAGAAAAGAGCAAGGGTAGCTATACTAATATCAGACAAACAGACTTCAAATGCAAAAAAAGTGATGAGATGTGGAAGGCCATTATATATTAATAAAAGGGACGATCCTCCAGGAAGATATAACAGTCATAAATATCTACGCACCTAACCAGGGTGCCCCAAAATATATGAGACAAACTCTGGCAAAACTGAAGGGAGAAATAGACATTTCTACAATAATCGTTGGAGACTTCAACACCCCTCTCCCATCATTAGATAGAACAAGTAGACAGAAGATCAACAAGGAAACAGAGAACTTGGACAATATGATAAACATGTTAAACCTAACAGACATATACAGAACACTGCATCCAAACTCAGAGGGTTATACATTCTTCTCAAGTGCCCATAGATCTTTCTCCAGGATAGACCACATGTTAGGTCACAATACAGCTCTCAATAAATATAAAAAGATTGAAATTATACAAAGCACCTTCTCAGATCATAATGGAATGAAACTAGAAATCAATAACAGACCGGAAAAAAGTAAATTTGCAAATGTGTGGAGACTGAACAACACACTCCTAAATATTCGGTGGGTCAAAGAAGAAATTGCAAGTGAAATCAGTAAATATATTGAGACAAATGAAAATGAGAACTCAACGTATCAAAACTTATGGAATACAGCGAAGGCAGTCTTGAGAGGGAAATTTATAGCCCTAAATGCCTATATTAAAAAACAAGAAAGAGCTAAACTCGAAGATTTAACTGAACAACTTGAGAAACTAGAAAAAGAACAGCAAACCAATCCCAAAGCAAAAAGAAGGAAAGAAATAATAAAAATTAGAGCAAAAATAAATGAAAATGAGAACAGAAAAATAATAGAGAAAATCAACAAAACCAAAAGCTGGTTCTTTGAGAAGATCAGTAAAATTGACAAACCCCTCGCTAGACTAACAAAGAAAAAAAGAGAGAAGATGCAAATAAATACAATCAGAAATGAAAGGGGGGGGGATTACAAATGAGCTCACAGAAATAAAAAGAATCATAAGAGGATATTATGAGAAACTATATGCCAACAAACTAGACAACCTGGAAGAAATGGACAAATTTCTAGAAACTCATAACCAACCTACACTGACACAACAAGAAATACAAGAACTTAACAAACCAATCACAATTAAGGAGATTGAATCTGTCATTAAAAATCTCCCAGCAAAGAAAAGTCCAGGACCAGATGGCTTTACAGGTGAATTCTACCAAGCATTCCTAAAAGAATTAACAGCAATCCTGTTTAAACTCTTCCAAAAAATTGAAG
Source organism: Tolypeutes matacus (assembly GCA_026826555.1). Lineage (NCBI taxonomy): Eukaryota > Metazoa > Chordata > Mammalia > Cingulata > Chlamyphoridae > Tolypeutes > Tolypeutes matacus. The sequence goes on from JAKSZT010053816.1 coordinate 1,012,112, forward strand.
AGGACGGAAAATTACCCAACACATTTTATGAAGCCAACATCAACCTATACCAAAGCCAGATAAAGATTCCACAAGAAAAGAAAATTACAGACCAATCTCTCTCATGAACATAGATGCAAAAATTCTCAACAAAATACTTGCAAATCGAATCCAACAGCATATCAAAAGACTTATACATCACGATCAATTGGGATTTATTCCTTGTATGCAAGGCTGGTTCAACATAAGAAAATCAATCAATGTAATACACCACATTAACAAATTGAAGGAAAAAAACCACATGATCATCTCAATAGATGCAGAAAAGGCATTCGACAAAATCCAACAGCCTTTTTTGATAAAAATACTTCAAAAGATATGAATAAAAGGAAAATTCCTCAATGTGATAAAAGGCATAAAGAAAAACCCACAGCCAACATCATACTCAATGGGGAAAGGTTGAAAGCTTCCCACCTAAGATCGGGAATAAGACAAGGATGCCCACTATCACCACTGTTATTCAACATTGTACTAGAAGTTCTAGCGAGGGCAATTAGACAAGACAAAAAAATTAAAGGCGTCCAAATAGGAAAAGAGGAAGTAAAACTCTCACTGTTTGCGGATGACATGATCCTGCATTTAGAAAATCCTGAAGTCATTACTTGAACTAATAAATGAGTTCAGCAAAGTGGCAGGATACAAGATCAACACGCAAAAATCAGTAATGTTTTTGTACACTAGTACTGAACAATCTGAAGAGGAAATCAGGAAGAAAATTCCATTTTCAATAACAACAGAAAGACTCAAATACCTAGGAGTTAATTTAACCAAGGAAGTACAGGACCTATATGCAGAAAACTACAAAACAATGCTAAAAGAAATTTTAAAAGACCTAAACAAATGGAAAGACATTCCGTGTTCATGGATGGAAGAATAAATATAGTGAAGATGTCAATCTTGCCCAAACTGATTTATAGATTCAATGAAATAACAATCAAAATCCCAACAGCTTACTTTACAGAATTAGAGAAGGCAATTACCAAATTCATCTGGAAGGGTAAGTGCACTCAAATAGCCAAAAGCATTCTAATAAAGAGCAACATGGGAGGAATTTCACTGCCTGACCTTGAAACATATTACAAAGCTACAGTGGTCAAAACAGCATGGTAGGGAAACGGATGTGGCTCAAGAGGTTCGGCATCCGTCTACCATATGGAGAGACCAGGGTTCGATCCCCGGTACCTCCCAGTAAAAAAAAAAAAAAAATTTTCAAGGTTACCAATGACCTTCAAAATAAGTGGTCAACTCTCAATTCTCATCTTACACAACCTCTGAGCAATTTTTGCCACAGCTGATCACTCCCTCCTTCTTAAATACATTCTTTACTTGGTTTCTCCTACTACCCCACTAGTTGTATCTTCTCAGTTCCTTTGCGGGATGCCCCCTAAATAATGGTGTTTTCCAGAGTTCAATCTTTATATTTCATTTCTTCCTTAGCTATATTCCCTCCATGGGTGATTTCATCCAGTACCATGGCTTGAAATATCACCTTTGTTTTAATGACCCAAATTTTATCTCAGGCCCTGACTCCTCAGAACTCCGGGCTCACATGTAGACATTGCCACTTGAATATCTAATATACATCTCAAATTTTAAAAGACTTTTGATTTTTCCCTCCCAACTTGTTCTTCCCCTATTGTTCTCCATCTCATGAGCTATAGCAGCTATCTTGAAAACATGAGGTTACATGCATGAAGACTAAAATTCAACCCAATAAAGATAAGATAAGAGAATGAAAATATAGAAAACCTTAGATACTTGATGTCATCATTAAGCCATTGAATAAAACTGGAACTTCCTACTTCCAGAGCTCTCATAAAATAAACAATAAATGTTCTTATAGTTTAAGCTTTTATTAGTCAGGTTTTCCTTAATTTGCTGCGAAATGAAATCTATTCAATTCTTTTATTTTATGAATATGTTTATCCTTTAGGTAGAACATTCTGGGTAAGAAAAGGAATAAAGAAGTGAAAAAAGGAAAGTGGGGAAAAGGGGAGGAACAAATTCAACTTACTAACGGAGGAAGTAATCCTGGAAGTAGAGTAAATTATGAACAAAAAAAAATTATTCAATATCTTCCTTGCTTCTTTCTTCATTTCTATTCTCAACCTCCTCTACTCTGTCTTTATCTGATCCTTCCATTAATATAAAAGGATCACAAAGTAGACCACTGTTTTTATAAATCTTCTACCACACTGTAAAACTTCGAACGGTTTCACATTACAGTGCCTATCAGATAATAGACATCTAGTTAGCAAAGGTTATAAAATCCAATCACATCAACCCAGGAAATTATCTCCCACCATTTTATCATTTAAATCCTACAACTCAAATAAAAACAAACAAATAAGAAAAACTCTCCTGGAGAAAGAAAAAGAATAGTAGCTATGTAGGGCAGGGGAAGCATAGAGAGATTGAGGTGAATTTGTTTGTTTGTTTTGTTTATTATTATTATTGGAATAATGAAAGTGCTCTAAGAATGACTGAAGCAATGAATGCACAAATATGTGATTATATCAAATATAATAGATTATACACTTTGGATGGATTTATGCTTTATTAATATGTATCAATAAAATTGATTCGTTAAGAAAAGGAAAAAAAATAAAGAAGACAAAAAAATTGATTCGTTAAAAAAAAAAACTCTCCTCTTTGCTTCTTTATTTCTTATCACGTCTAAGTCATTGATCCCTCCATTCCCAGTGCTGGATGACAAAGTAGATACTTTAGACACTAGCAAAACAGAATAGAGAGGAAAAGAAGAGAGAGAGAGAGAGAGAGAGAGAGATTATGATAGACTTATCCAGAATTTTGCAACCAAAAAATCAATAATAAGCTGTTGTAATTTCTCCATACCTGTATGTTTTGTGTTTTACAATTTTAGAATTATTTTTATGACTGACATTCAGTATAATTTTCTTCTAAAGATTTAATTGGATCCAACATTTTGGAATACATGTCTTCTCTTTCCAAATCTTCTTCTAGCCCTTGAGCCCAAGTCAAGTCCAATCTTTTTCAAGGAACTTTTCCAGACTACAGTAGGACTTTTTTCTAATTGAATTTTCACTCTTTTTAGATAATAAATACATACATATGTACAAATATATTAATCTGTATTGTAAACTATTCTATTAGAGCATATCTTCCTTATTAAACTCCCAAGTAAGTTCACCAGCATAAATTGTACTGTTTTTAAATCTCCCAGACACGATTAGCACAGTCAGAATACAATGAATATTTGTTGAATGGAAGGAGTGCAGAACCCCTGACCTGCCAATTTATGTGACCAACGTGCAGGTGATATTTGAATACCAATGCTTTATATTTCAAGAGTTATCAGCAATCTGTAAAAAGATAAACCCTGGCTTAAGTTGTAAACTAGTATGTTATCAGCTTCAATAAATGAAGAACCACATCCTCCTTTGGGAAGTTCTGCAGAAACCCACCAATTTTAATTGATTGTTCCTTGCATAGTCTTTCCTGATGAGGCAAGGGAAGAGCCACACAAGAATTCATTTGGCCAAAATCAACCACTCCCATCCACCCCTCCACCAGAACCACCACTACCACTCCTATCAAAATCAAAATATGTGTTTTGGGAAGCAGATGTGGCTCAAGCAATTGGGTGCTCACCTACCACATGGAAGGTCCCCAGTTCGGTTCCCGGTGCCTCCTAAAGAGCAAGACATTGAACTGATGTGACGGGCTTGCACAACAAGCTAATGCAACTAGATAATGCAATGAGTTGATGCAACAAGGAGGCACAACAAGGAAACACAATGAGAGACACAGCAAGCAGGGAGCAGAGGTGGTTCAAGCGATTAGGTGCCTCACTCTCACATGGGAGGTCCAGGGTTCAGTTCCCGGTGCCTCCCAAAAAGAAGGCAAGCGCCCAACGAACAGACACAGAGAGCAGACAGCAAGCGCAAACAAGGGGGTGGGGGATAAATAAATAAAATCTTTTTTAAAAAATGTGTTTTAAATCAGACTATAGATTGGCAACAAACAGTATTTATGCCATACCAGAGTTGATTGCCAAAATATGCCCACCTCCCCACTGCATATGGCAGTCTGCTTACCCGCCTGAATAAAATTTAGCAGCTGGCATGTTCCTTCCTCCACTTCAGTATTAGCAGGCTATCATGCTCCCTCCCTGTTTGGAGATCATGGCTAAAGACTAGCTTTAAGTGAGCTGCTTCCAACATGCCAAAGGAAAGGGAGGAGGAACTTTGGCATCCTAATTTTAAAAGAATGCCAGTCCCTGATGTAAAAGGAAGACTATATTCTTCTTCAAATGTGAACACTGCCTATTTCTTTCATTGCAGTCATTAGCTGATGTCTTTGGCAATGAACATGTAGAGTAAGTTTTTCCAGGATGGGATTGTAGCTTTGGAAATATATCATCCAAAACAAAAAGGCAAAGTTCTGATTGTTTCTCCGTTTGCACTACACATTCACCAAGACACCTCATTAAAAAAAAATTAAGCAAAAAAAAAAAAAAAAAGAATGTTCTCTTCTGCCCTTGCCCCAACGGCAAGTTGTTCTGATTTTTACTTTTCTTCTCTTTCTTGTCAATTTTCTTTCCCTTCTTTTCAATAAAAAGAAAAAGGTTTTTTCACCAGTAGCCATTGCATTCCTGTTTTCCTTTCTCTGTACCCTGGCCTCACTATTCCTGCCCTCTACCTGAACTACAGAAATAAACTGAATTATGAGTAATCTATAATTGAGATTTTAATATTAATAGGACCTAACTCACTTGATCCTTTGTTTCTCTATAAATCTGAATACAGATATATTTAGTGTTCATTATAAAGTACTTTTCAAGGAGAAATGTAAAATTTGTGCATTGGAAAACTTTTGTTTTGGAAGGGTGCATGCTCATATTATGCCAAAATCACATTATGATAAGTTAATAAAAATGAACTTTTATAAACCCTTTTCTACTGGAATCAATGACATGAATTTAAAAGACAGTTCAGAGCTCCAGTTCCAACTTTAATCATTTCTAATGTCAAATCTCTGATTATCGTATACCCCACTTAATGAGTAACTAGCTAGAGAGTAAGATCTCAATTTGATTGCAGCATATGTACAAACCAGACCTCTGGTTTTTCTATTTTTAACTTAGTTAAAGAGTAACAAATATGTTTTAAAAGGCCATGGAAAAGTACCACTGAAAAAATTAATACTTCAATTACAGGTTAGGCTACATTCATTCCAGCTTGATTTCTGCTTAGAGTCTCAGGAGGAAACAATATGATACATTGAGCTACATAAACAATAAATATCTTCCACCACCATAAGCCCTGTGTGTCTAGTGTAAAGACTAGGCCAAGCAGGTTCAAGCAAAACCAAGATTTTTTTAACTTTACCCTAAGAACTAATCAAGGTTTGAGTCCCAATCTACCCCTCAATACTGTGTACATTAATAGTGTGATTAGCTTCCCCGGGTCTCAGTATTCTTTCTTGTAAAATAGAAATAATAACCCACATAACAGGGTCATCATGAGGGTTAAATGAGAGAATATATGGGAAATATCTAGTTCAGTGCCTGGAATATAGTAAATTTCCTTCCAACCGCTTTCCCACACTCCCCATGCCTAAATTTCCATTCTTACTGTCATGAGCCAGTAGGGATATATGTAAGTATCCCCTCCACACTCCATACCAAGGAGGAGTATAAGTATCTTTTGGCTTATAGGCATTCTTTCAAAACATATCTTCTCCAGTATTAACTTTGCCCATAATATCCTTTACAGAAATTTTTAATTTTTATGTAATCACTTTGCCTTATGGTTTGTGCTTTTGAGGTTTTGTAAATTGTTTCCTTGCACTATGTCACAAAAAAGATGTTCTCCCAAGTTTTCTTCTTTTAACATTGTAGTTTACCTTTATTAATTACATTCCTCAAATCATCTAGAGTCTGACTTCACATGTGCAGTTAAGAGGGACTGGGGCAGGGATTGAACCCAGGATCTCGTATGTGGGAAGGCAGCACCCAACCACTGAGCCACATGGGCTCCCTAGAATTGGTGCCTTCACTTGTTTGCTTGTTGTTTGTTTTTTTGTTTTTAAGAGGCACTGGGAACCCAACCCAAGACCTTCCCATGTGGGAAGTAGGTGCTCACTACTTGAACCACATCCACTCCTGGGATCCAGTTTTATTTTTCTCCATATACTAAGCCAATTTTCCTGACACCACTACTAATAAAACCCATCCTTTCTTCATTGATTTATGGCATTATCTTCACTGCATATTAAATTCCTGGTATACATTGGTCTGTCTCTGAACTCTCAATTATTTACTTTTGGTTCTATTTGTTTATTCTTATGCCAATACCAAATGGCACTGTTTTTATTATTATTGTTTGTAATAAATATTAATATCTCAAAGAACAAGTTCTTTCACTTTTTTCTCCATCTTTAATATTGTTTTAGCTGCTTATGGAACTTTACGCTACCATCTAAAGTTGAGATTTATCAAATTTCTAAAAAACTCCAGTTGAAATTTTATTGGGATTGCATTGCATTTATATAAAACTTTTGGATTGTTAACATTATTATAATACTATATCATCCAATCTATTAGTCATGGACTTTAACTTACTGAAAGAGGAGTAGATGACCATGAAAAGCAAATAGACAAAGAAAGAAAGTAGATGTAAAGTTTTTATTCTGGATTTCTTTAGAGATTGAGAAAACATTTCCTGATTTGGGAAAAAAGCTGTAGAAATGTTTTATGGTACTATAAACTCTTTCTTTTTAGTTTCTGCATCACAGAAGGAAGCTAAGAGCAGCTCTTTGACAGTGAGATCAACCTGCAAATATTGAAGGTAGGTCTTTCTCTGCTCTCTACAAAATCCCTTTGTAATTGCCAAGAAGAGTTAAGGTGCATATCACAGCCAGAACTATGAGTAAAGGTATATACACACAGGACCTTGTTGTGAAACCACTGACTCAGCCGTGAACAAAGCTGGAGGTTCTACATACAGAATCAAACCAGTTAGAAAAATGAGCTTAGAAAGCACAATATTTTTTTTCTTAAGAACAGAAATATTAAATAAAAGATTTTAAATGTTACTTTTTAAAAATTTTGGCTGGGAAGCAGCTGTGGCTCAATTGGTTGGGCTCCCATTTACCATATGGGAGTTTACCATATGGGAGGCCCCAGGAATCAAACCTGGGGCCTCCTGGTGAAGGCAAGCCAGCCTGCACAGCGTGGTGAGCTGACACAGCAAGATGACCCAGCAAAGGCGGACAAGCAGACACAGAAAAACGCACAACAAATGGACACAGAGAGCACAAGCAGCAAGGGGTGGGATAAATAAGTAAATAAAAATAAATCTTTAAAAAAAAAAAATTTTTTTTTTGGCTGCATTGCTGTAAAATGTTGTTTGAAATAGCTCCACCTATCTGTGTTAATAAAGCTTTTTTATATATTTTTTGAAACTACTAAATCAAAAGCCATCCCTAATGCAAAATTAACAAACCAAAATTTTGTGGTTTAAAATAAAAGCTTTTAAAAATTAAATTTGGAAAGTGGAAGTAACTCTTCCCAAAACGCTAACATTGTTTTATATTTTTGCCTTATGCAATTTGCTCATAGTGAAAAGGAAATCCATTTTTTAAATAAAGATGGAACAAATTATCTTTTTAATTCATTGCTAAATAAATAAAGGATCAAAATTCATGCTCTTGGGAAATGGATGTGGCTCAAGCAATTGGGCTCCCATCTACCACATAGGAGGTCCAGGGTCGATTCCCGGGGCCTCCTGGTAAAAGGCAAGCTGGCCTGAGCAGCGAGCTGGCCTGAGCAGGGAGCTGGCACAGCAAGATGACGCAACAAAAAGAGACACAGAGGAAAGATGATAAGAGACACAGCAGACAAGGGAGCTAAAGTGGCGCAAGAGATTGATCGCCTTCTCCCACTCTGGAAGGTCCCAGGATCAGTTCTCAGTGCCAACACAGAAGAACACACAGAGAGCAGACAGTGAGTGCAAAACAACGGTGGGGGGGAGGGAGATAAATAAATAAATCTTTTTTTAAAATTCATGTTCTTAAAAAAGTAAGTGAAAATAAGAGAAATCGCATATTATTAAAAGTAACTGTCCCTTCAATTACCTCACAAAAACGTGTGTAGACTCCATTAAAGTGACATTTATCCAAAGTTGAATATTTTAGTTCTAAATATATACCCTAAAAAATACAATCAGCTCTAACAGCAATCAGTCTATTTCCAGGAATAAAGCAATAATAGATTTTTTTTAAAAAAGCATTTATATAACCAGGATGTCTTATAATTCAAAAACAAATATACAATTTGTTAAAAACAAAAAAACAAAAAACCAATGCACAAAAATACAAATGCAATATTTTTTAAAAGTATTTTCCTGTAGTGTTCAACATTCAAAACAATAATATAGTTTCTCTTATTTAAATATATACCATTACATACCCATCAGAATTGCTAAAATTAAGAAGACTGGTCATGTCAAGTGTTGAAGATGGAGAGAAACTGAATTCTTACACAGTGCTGGTGGGAATGTAAAATAGTACAACCATTTTGAAAAACTGTTTGGCAGTTTCTAATGAATGACCCAGAAATTCTACTTCTGGGCATCTAGCCAAAAGAAATGAAAATACAGATCTACACAAAGTCCTGTATATGAATGTTTATAGTAACTTTACTCATAATAGCAAAAACCTAGAAACAACCCAAATGTCCATCAGCAGTAGGTTGGATAAACAAACTGTGAAATATCCACACAATGGAATACTACTCACCAATAAAAAGAAATTAAATACTGATGCTCACAACAACAGGAATGTATCTCACAGACTTATGCTCAGCAAAAGAAGTCAGACACAAAAAGTATGTACCATATATTTATATGAATTTCAAGAACAGACAAAACTAATCTGTGATGGTTACCTTGGTGGGGGTGGGGGGAAATTGACTAGGAAAGGGGATAAGGGAACTTTCCAGGATGACAGAAATGTTTTATATCTTGATTTGGGTGATGATTGCATATAGATAAAGGCTCATTGAGTTATACACTTAAGATTGGTGCGTTTTATTCTATGTGAATTATATCCCAATAAAGAACTGAAAAAATGTAAACATGCGTGCAAGAGGGCAGGCATGTAGACACATCCAATACACATAGTCATCCTTAGGAGTTCCTTTCTGATGATTGATATAGTTTTTTAAAATTATTCTCAGGGGGCAGATGTGGCTCAAATGGTTGGGCATCCATCTCCCATATGGCGGGACCTGGGTTTGATCCCCGGACCTCCTGATAAAATAAAAGAAAAAATATGTAGAATGTGCGTGGGCCAGCCCCCCGCGTGGGCATGCCAGGCCCCACCAAGCCACGCAGCAAGATGATGACATAACAGAAGAGTGACACAAGGGAGAGCCAAGACGAGAAGCACCGAAAAACCAGGAAATGAGGTGGTGCAGGTAGCAGGACACCTCTCTCCCACATTGGAGCTTCCCAGGATCGAAGACAGGAGAAGGATGAGAAGAGAGGGCAGGAAACAGGCACAGAGAATTGCCCAGTGAATGGACACAAAACAGCAAAAACTTTTCAATGTCAAAGATGTCCCATACCCAGTGTTTTTACATCTTCTTCAAAAACCAACACTGTTTAGTTTTCTACAAAAACAATGAGGTTAAAATTGCCAGACTCTATGGGAATGATTTTCAAACTGGTATCCAAGTAGTCTAAAGGCAGTTTCAGAGAGAAGAAAAACAACAACAACGAAAGGATTTTGTTCACACATATTTAACAAATTTGAAGTTAGATTATACTTTTCACAGAAATCCCACTATGGTAAGCCATTCTGTTCTTAAATATTTTCACATAAATTACAAGGACTGCATTACTGCATCTCAGATAAAATTCAGTGAATATGATAAAGTTCATCTAAACTAACATTTTTTACATCATTTCGCATTAATTTTTATGTTTGTAAAATTTGCTTTTACTTTTAGTTGGGTTATATTCCCGATTCACACACAAAAAATATCAAAGCTCAAAAGTAGTTCATTGAAATGTAAAAAGAGTGATTAAAATTGTGATAGAAATATTACCATTAAGAATTCTATCACAAGATTCCAGGGAAAATGTGTGGTGGATTTAGTACTGATGGAGTGCTGGCTTTGGGTATAGCAATGAATGTGCTGCTCTGCCACTAAAAGAGCCTGTGCCTAACCGCCAGTACACATTCTCCTGTAGTCACAGAGCCCAGCCACCAGACTACGCATGCCTCCTGGTCTTCACTCAGCATTGAAGGAAATAGTGACCATTGTGACAGTGATCAAGGTGTAGCTAATAAATACTTCAAGTTTGCAGTGCGAAGATGTTAAAGAAAGTGAGTTTGACTTTTCTCATGCTAAAGTGTGTTGGCTGATCATATGTTTTTAAATGAAAATGGAGAATAAATTGTTTTTTATCTCAATAATGCTTGTAAAGACCATTTTTTAAATTTCAAATGTCTTCCTTAAGTTACATATCTCAGAAAATGTACCTAGTATGTTGGCTAGCCTGAACCTCTCATTTTAGGTGATATATGATCTTTATAATGCTGAGGTTAAAGTATTGCGATTTCATAAGAACACTGAATTTTATAGTGAAATGGTTCAACAGTCCAGAATTGCACTCTGCCAATACTTAAGTTTTCTCTGCTCTTCAGAGAAAGAAATCTATGGTATATTATTGGACATATTTTTTAACTACAGCCAAATACTGCTACAGAATATTAAGAAATATTTCTTAGAGCCAAATATAGCCCAAAAGTGTGTTGTTAAACATCCAAATGTTTGAAACATTTGAAACAATGACTGAGAACCAAATGTGCCATTTAGAGAAAAATTTCCCCAACGTATCTTGATCCATATTCTTATTTAGAAGAAAATAAAGAGTAGGAAAAGAAGCTATCTGTGTATGAAACCTGACCTACATACAGCTCAAATCATCTATCATCAAGCCAGTCAGAGATTACTATTAATAATTTTAATATGTTTTTAAAATACTAATGAATTTTTAACCTCATTGGTGATTTGCATGTGCTCTCATCACCATTAAGTGGTCCATGGGCATCAAAAGTTAGAGAAACACTGATTGATATTAAGTTATGATGAAAGAATTTTACTCTGTGCTTCTGGGTTCACAGCTAGCATCCAAAGTATCAGCTAGGAACCAAAATGACAAAGTCATTCTCTTCCGAGGTACAAGTCATGGGGTAGATGTAATTGCTATACTATTTTTATAAACAAGAAAACTGCAATTTGGATAAGTATAGTTAGCAAAGTTGTACAGACTATATACACCAGAAGCAAATTTGGCTTCTGTTCTGGACCATACTGGTTTCTGATCCTCTGGTCTTCTGACTGCTAATTCAGGCTCTTTGCTTTAAAGCATTTCTTCTCAGAATCAACCTTTTTTGATATTTTTGGTATATCACAAATGCTTTGGTAATTTAAGCAATCAACATAAAGAATGCTCATCCTAGAACCCTTATATTGGGCTGATTGCTATCAAGTAACTGAACTTCTTACACCACAATTAGGTGGTGGTTCTTTAGAATACGTCACAAAACTTTCGGCTATCCTATAAAATCTTCTTCCTGCCCACCTCGAGGGAGTGTTCAATACAACCCAAATCAATCCATATTTGAGTCCAGTACTTTCCCTCTGTATGTTAATGGACTGGGTACAAAGCACCAATATTCCCCCTCCAACCCCACTTCCAGGCCTGGACAAAAGATCAGGAGTATCTGAATACAGGATACTTTTTAAACACTTTTTTTTTTTCTTTTTCTTTTGAGATACTTTAAAACTTACAGGACAGATACAAAAATAATACAAACCCACGCAGAGTCCTCCAACATATCCCTACCCTGTCTCCCCCGAATAACCAGATCCACTGATTTTAACATTTTGCCACATTTGTCATAATATTATATCTGTCCATCCGTCTGTCTCTCTATTGATCAATCCTTTTTCTGAACACTTGCATGTCGGTTATATATATCATGCTCCTTGAACACAAGGCTATATACATTTCCTAAGAAAAAGGATATTCATGTATGTAAATACCTTAAGTATAGTTATCAAGTTGAAGTAATTTAGCATTGATATAGAGCAAAAGTACAGTCCATATTCCAATTTTTCATGTCCCAACAATGTCCCTTTGAAACTTTTCTCTTCCCTTACTAGATCCCATCCAGCATCATGTATTGTCTTTAATTGTCATTGTGTCTTTAGCTGCTCATTCTTTTTTTTTTTTTTTTAATTGTGGGAACATTTATATAAGTTTTCCATCTCAGGCACTCCCAAGTATATCACTGAAGGGGATTAATCACATTCACAATACTGCCGTACCCTCACCACCTTCCATTACTAAAACTTTCCCATCTCCCCAAACAGAAACCCCTCCCATTATACATTAACTCCCCCTTCCCCCTGCTCCCACCTTTGGCAACCTCTACTCTAATTTCTGACTCTATGAGCTTGCATATACTCCAATATTTTCTTGGTAGTTACTTACCATGGGGCTTAAATTTAATATCCTAAATCTATAACAATCTCATTTGCTTTGATACCAACTTAATTTCAATACTATACACAAACTATGTTCCTATACCTGTCCACCCCCCCACCTTTATGTCACAAATTACATGTTTACACATTATGAGTTCAGAATCACTAATTTATCATTATATTTTTTTACATTTGCTTTTATATCCTGTAGGAAATAAAAAATAGAGTTACAAACTAAATCTATAGTAGTACTGGCACTTATATTCACCCATGTCATTACCCTGACCAGAGATCTTTATTTCTTCATGCAGCTTCAATCTACTATCTGTTGTCCTTTCCTTTCACCCTGCAGAATTGTCTTTAATTTATCTTGTAAGGCCAGTGTAGTGGGAGCAAACTCTCTCAGCTTTTGTTTATGGGAGAATGTCTTAATCCCTCTCTCATTTTTGAATTTTGTTGGATATAGAATTCTTGGTTGGGAAGTTTTTGCTTTCAGCACTTTAAATATGTCTTCCCATTTCCTTCTTGCCTCCACGGTTTCCAATGAGAAATTGTCATTTAATTTTATTGAGGTCCCCCTTGTACGTGACACATTGCTTTTCTCTTGCAGCTTTCAGAGAGCTATTCTCTCTTTATCTTTGGTTTGGCTTTTCTCTTGCAGCTTTCAGAGAGCTATTCTCTCTTTATCTTTGGTTTGGCAGTTTGGTTATAATAATGCTGTGGTTTATTTTGGATTTATTCTCTTAGAAGTTCTTTGAGGGTCTTGGGTGTGTATATTCACATCTTTTGTTAAATTTGGGGAGTTTTGAGCCATTATTTCTTTGAATATTTTCTCTGCCTTTTTCTCTCTTCCTTCTCCGTCTGGGACTCCCACAATGTGTTTATTGGTATGCTTGATGGTGTCCCACAGTTATCTCAGGCTCGGTTCACTTTTTTTTCATTCTTTTTTTTTTTTTTTCTGCTCAAAATACTGTATGATACCAACTGTCTTATCTACGAAGTCGCTGATTCTTTCTTCTGCCAGCTCCAATCTGCAGTAGAACTCCTCTAGGGAGTTTTTTTGTGTGTGTGTGTTTTTTTTTAATTTCTGTTACTGTGATCCTCAGCTGTTTGGTTCCTTCTCATAATTTCCATGCCTCTAATGATATTCTCTTTGTGTTCACCCATCATTTTCCTGATTTGTTAGGACTGTATCCATGTTTTCCTTTAGATCTTTGAGCACATTTCGGACTATTATTTTAAAGTCTTTGCCTGGTATGCCCCAAGTCTGGTCATCCTCATTTATGGTTTCTAATTCCTTAATCTACTCCTTGGCCTAGACCATAGCTTCCTGTTTCTTTGTATGTTTTGTAACCTTTTGTTGAAATATGGACATCTTGATATTTTAACATGTTATTTCTGGAATTTAGACTCTGAGGTGTCTGTTCCCTACAACTGTATCCAGCTAGTTTTATGACAAAACTTTCCTTGAATTCCAGGAGCTAACAAAAAAAAGAGGGGGGGGACGACACCTTTCTCAGTCTTTGAGATTGACCTGTGGGAGTGCTCTCCTTCAGGGCTTATCCACACGTGAGTTTGGATAATAGCTTCAGGCCAAAGCACATGGGCTTTTCTTATCCTTTCAGCACTTCTTGTCTTAGGCATGCACATGTGGCCCTGGAAATTCCCTGTTTACAGGATTCTGAATGTCCCCTGTTCCCTAGGAAAACATTTCCTCAAGGTCCAAGGCACTGCGCTATATGTCCTATAGCCAGCAATCTCTTATTCCAGGCACCACAACGTGAGTGCTCTCCCACAGCATTCTGTAGGAGGTCTCTGTAAGTCACCTTCTACATTCAGGGCAAGTTCTGGGATGGTGAGTCCCTCAGGCGACCACCAGACAGATTGGGCAGGCATACACTTCTCCCTCTGGAACCGGGACAGGAATCCACACTGGGAGTATGGGCCAGCTCTAAACCGAGTTTGTGAGGGGTGGGGAAGGGGCCAGCCAGGGCATCACAAGACCCTATTGCTTTTGAGTAGCCGTTTTCTTGAATGGCCCTGGCCCTATTCTTCAGTCCTTTAACTGTTTTCTGGAGCTTTGAGAAAGATGTTTCTGCCAGTTCTTGTTGGTTATTCAAAGCTTCTGTGGGGGGACAGAGCCCTGAAGCATCTCACTCTGCCATCTCCACCAGGAAGCCTTTCTCTATACTTTTTCTTAATTATATTTTTTTAAAGGAGGTTCTAGGGATTGAACCCAGGACCTCATACATGGGAAGCAAGCACTCAACCACTGAGCTACAACTGCTCCCCCCTTACTTATTTTTAAATCTTAAACAATCATTGTAGCTTGCACTTGGGCTGAAAGTTCATAGTGATTCTATTTGCCGGTCTTTAAAAATCAGAAGATCTATTTCCACTAGAGGGCTGTGTTTACCAAGAACTGTAAGAGCAATGCCAGCTTGTGGTAATTTGCAAGAGATTAAATGCTTACCTTTTGGAAAGATAAACATATGTGTAGTTATTTAGTAATTTACTTTTTTTTTTAGGGGCTTTTTTAAGGGGCTTTTAATTACACTTCAAAGACTTCGCACAGTGTAACAGTAAATATTCACTGTTAATATCCACAAGAGTCAACAGTGCGTCTGCATTTTCATCCCCCTGTCCCTCAGGACTCCATCAAATTTTCTGTCTTGCCCAGTCTTCCAGGTTCCTTCTACAGTTTTGTCTTTAGACCAATTAAAAATTCCAGCTGGTCTGGTATCTAGTTCTCAGGAACAGGAGCTTACTGCACTTGGGGGTGTATCCCCACCAAGACATGTTTTAATGAAACCCAATCCCAGTCCCTAAATTATTAGATGGGAAAGTGGGGGCCAGGGGTCCCTTTAATTACACACACATCATTCTTTAAAACTCTGTGTGTAAATGAGAGAGAGAGAGAGAGAGAGATAATGGGTGAAAGGCTATGAAATACTGTACAAGAAAAGCAAACAAGGAAAGGAAAGTCTGGAAGGGTAAATATCCTAAGACACAAAAGACAGGAGATGATGTCCTCCTCCGTGACACTTTACCTATTTGCCATAGTGGGGAAGGATTGAAGACAAGTCTCTAGGGAAAGGAAAGAATGGAGCTGAGAAAACCAGCCTTCAATGGTCTCCTTAGGATAAGCTTGAAGAGGAGGAAAGGCCCTTTGCTTCTATTATATTGTAGTTCTTAGGGTAAGAGATTTAGAAGATTCAGAATGATTTGTGGGCCCAAACATTTAGATGACCATTCACGGATAGAAACTGGATCACTCCCTTGACAAAGTGCAAGACAGGACAAACAAAAATAAAAGTAAAGGTAAGGGAAAGTGGAAAAAGCCCTCAAAGATAAGAGACCAAGATGGGTAGTGGTGGTGTGAAGGTAGGCAAATGTCTTCAGATTCTGTTCTGGTCAGGGAGGAAGAAAGTGGGGCAGCCATAAGAAATATCAAGGCTTCAGACAACTAGCACCTTTCAAACTCGCACCATGGCCTTTCCCAGAGGGTGGGACCAATAAGAAAGTTTGAAGGATGAACCAGGCCAAATGTCTCAAGTAGAAATGCTGGGTTTTTGACGTGCTTTCTTCTCATTCTCTGTGCTCTTCCTCTTGGTCTGCAACACAGGCTTGGTGGAGGGCCTGGGAAAGAAGGATGAGGCAGGGAAGAAGTGCCCATCTCCCAGCTCCTAAGGAAAGCATCAACAGATAACCTTGGCAGTATCAGGCTGGTAAATGCAGTAGTCCTGGTATTGGATGCTTCTTTACTCTCCTCCAAGCACCCCTCCATAGGGTAACATGACTAGGATTACTCTTTGCATCCAGAAAGAAGAAAAACAAACAGTTCTGCTTCTCAGAGATTCCCATGTAAGATGCATGTTTTGGTGCATCCCAGTGATTGGGGTATATATGTGTATGTCCAAAGCTGCCCAGGGCTGAGAACCTCCATTGCCCTCTCCTAGGCTTGACTCAGCTGGCCTGGGGGAGATACTCTGGGGTACACACACACCCATGTCACTATGCAAACCAACTACACTCTTAACCTGACCTTTCAGAGTAGTGGTCCAGGTCGAGTGTGCCCCAGACAACCTGATCTACTTAGAACTACGCACACCACTATGGTCATCTGAGCCTGGGGAAGCCAACAGCTTATACTGTCTTGGGGCTCTGGGACTAAAGGGATAGGGAAGTGGAGTTAAGGAAAAAGCTACATTACATTTTTGACATGTCTGAGGAGGGGGTGGGCTTCAACTGCAGGATTGGCATTTTAGCAGGACTAAGACAATAGTATGTTTCACGATGATAAACACACACACACACACACACAAAGTATCAAAATTTCTCCCCAACCTAATAACTCCTCCAAAGAGAAGATGACTGCTCTGGAGAGTCAGAGGTTTTTTTGCTGCTGCTACTCCCGGTGCAAAAGTGCTAGTACCTCGTTCCAATGGCAGGGGAAAGCAGTAGTCTGGTGGGCAATTCAGTCCCAAAATAAAAATAAGCAAGCCTACCCAGAAGAACTGAGAGCAGTGACACGAACAGACATCTGCACACCAATGTTCATAGCCACATTATTCATCATTGCCAAAAGTTGGAAACAATGCAGGTGTCCATCAACAGATGAATGGATAAACAAACTGTGGTCTATTCACACAATGGAATATTATGCAGCTGTAAGAAGAAATGAAGTCATAAAGCATATGGCAACATGGATGAATCTGGAGGACATTATGTTGAGTGAAGCAAGCCAGACACAAAAGGACAAATACTGTATGAATGCATTACTATGAACCAAATATATTGAGTAATATATTGTTTGATTCACACACAAAAAAAAAAACAAAAAAAAAAACAAAAAACAAAACAACAAAAAAATTTACATGTACCCATTACATTTAATTGAGAAATGTATATATTTATTCATCTGTGTTTACTTTTTAGTTTTTTATTGCTTATGTTTTCAATTATTAAATGTACAAAATAAAGTTAAAAAATAATAATAATAAGCGAGCCTAGGATATGAAGCAGGAGAGGGCTGATGGCAGTTTCTTGGAGTCTGCACTGTAAGCCCAAGAGGAAGAAACAGTGGTAGTAAGCAAGTTCTATGCACAGCTCTTCTCAGGATCTCAGGGATACAGGTGGAAGGGGTGGCCAGAAGGTTTAGCCAGTGGGAGTTTCCTTAAGGTAGGATCAAGTACAGCAACTGAGTAAAGGAACCCAGTTTGGCAAGAGAATTAAAAACAGTGAGGACAGGGGGTTCCAGGCTTGGAGACTCTTCAGCAAGAGCAGTCCAAAGTCTCTGTCCCTGCCCCAGATCGACCACCGGGTCCAGGACAGAGCTGGTGTATGGCGGGGGTGTTTGGAAAGGATGCTATCCTCCTCCCTACTCTGCCCCCGACCCAGGGTAGTGTGGGAAACAGCAGGCTTTTCTTCCCACCACTGGTTACCAGTGTCTCTAGTCCACCAGTTCTTGAGGCTCTCATAGCCCACCACAATGATGATGGTGGAGGAAGTGGCTGGGATCACTTTGGCTGAGAGGCCCCTCATGAGACCCCAAGGCCCCTCCTCTGTCATCAGCTGTCTGAAGGCCAGGATGACAGAGTTCTTGCTCTCAACTTGCACGCGGGTTCAGATGACATCCATGGGATTGGTGAGGATGGGGGCAATGGCTGCAGCTAAGGTCCCCAAGACAGCTTGAAAGACAATGTGAGGGTACTCCTTAGGACAGATGTACAAGAGCTGCTCTGCATAGAAGTGATAGAAGGGCCACCAAACAGCACTATTTGGGAGGTAGGTAAGCTGTGAAGCCACGTAGCCATGGTAGAAGGCTTGAAGCCCATCAGTCTGCAGAATCTGCCAGATGATGTCCTTGGTTTAGCCAAAGTCAATCACCCCTCATTCCTCTAGGTTCCCCCATACCTAGAAGTGACCCATTTTATCACCCTTGTGCTGAATCATCAGGTGCTGGGAGAGTATATCAATGGGTACTGTGGTGCTCTGGGCCACCAGGGAGGCCAAGCTACCAGCCACCAGCAATTTGACTATAGTCAGCTACAGACTTCTGGGTGAGCTCATAAATGTGACATAGCACTGGCCAGAGATGAGGGTGAAGGTGTTGACCAGGAACCCCAGGTAGAAGCCGGTCACTCCATCTGCCCACAGGATTTTGGTGAAGGTGTCAAAGATCCCATGGCAGAGACTCTTGCCCTTCTGAACCTGCAGTCAGGTGAGAATGAGAGTGAATGGGTAGGTGCTGACACGAATCGTCATTGTTGTTGCCACACCTAACACTTAGAATTTCTTCTTGTCCAGATGTTCCCTCTTGATGATTTGGGATTTTGCGTTTGTCCTCCATGGTACCTGAAGACGTTCTCAGACCCAGGTGGTTCCCTGTGTCTGAGGTGAGCTCCAAGCCAGGACCGCTGGGCCTCAGCACCCACTCTACCCTCCATAACCGATGACCGCCGGCCTCCTCCGCTTGCATCTTCCATCTCCACCTGGGTCAATACACTTTCTCTTGCAAAGCTATTTATGATTCCATGTTTTAAAATTTTTTATGAGTCCATGTTTTAGCCCATATTGGAAAAAGTCAACAAATGTAAAAATATAATGTGCTGGCCCAAGTGGGAGGTCCCATCAACACCACCCACGCCATAAGGAAATAAGGGCGGCTCCCTACCCAGTTCAGAGCTACAAGCACCTAGCAGAGCATCTGCAGCGCAAAACACAGGTTGATTCATTACCCTCTTATTAGGGCTCATAAAGACGAAGACAGAGCGACAGACACACAGGAAAAGGGAGTGTTGCCATTTTTGACCTTGTAATGTGAAAGGAGGGCTCAAGATCAGCAGAGCCAAAGCTTAACCATGAAACCCCCCAAGATGCTGGGCCCATGAAGCAGCTCAAGGTTGAAGAGATGAGCCCAGACAAGACAAACCATATGCCTGATAGCTCACAGCTGAACTCGGGAAGAAAGTTGAGCAGCCAAGACTGAGGAAGGAGGCTTGGTAAGAGACAAGCCCTATGCCTACTTGCCCACAGCTGAGCTCTGGGAGACAGTAGATGATGGAGTGGAAGACAGGTACCTCAGCAGAGATTGGCAGCCACCTTGCTTTGATACATGGCAGGACCTAATAAAGCATCTCTGCTGATGCCTTGATTTGGATATTTCACAGCCTCAGAACTGTAAGCTTTTACCCCAAATATAATCCCCATTATACAAAAAATATATATGTATATAATGTGCTTTAAAAGAGAATAGAGAAAAAACCAGTTTTTGTTTTTTTGTTTCAGGTTGAAATTTTTCTTAAAGAAATAAATAGTCCCCTCCTCCAAAAAAAAGACAAAAGTCATATATAAAAATTATCTCTGTGTATATGCTTTTTGTAGTGTCTTATCAAAAAGTACTTATTGATTATGAAGATGAAGTGTTCCTTAGGATTGGGGAGAATAGCTATTGTATTCATACCTCGCCTTTGTTTTGAATCTTTTATCCAGGAGAACAGAGGCATTTTTAAGTAAAAATATCAACTATTGAGCAGAATTTATCATCTGCTACAACTTCTGCTCTGATAATAAAGAAGATTGTTTCTTCCCTTCATATTCCTTCCCCTGACCCCTTTTCATTTGATCTGCAAACTGAACACAGTGTTTGGGGGGAAATGGTTGGTTGTTTGTTTTTCAGTAAACTTTTTATTATCATATAACATAACTAAGTGCATATCACAGGCATTGTATTAGTCAGCCAAAGGGGTGCTGATGCAAATTACCAGAAATCTGTTGACATTTATAAAAGGGTATTTATTTGGGGTAGAAGCTTACAGTTACCAGGCCATAAAGCATAAGTTACTTCCCTCATCAAAATTTGTTTGCCACATGTTAGAGCAAGATGGCTGCTGACATAGGCTTGCTTCTCTACACAAGACCATCTGTAGACTATCAGGCGATCGGCTCATCTCTTCCCAGGGCCTTCTCTCCTTCCTCACCACCAAGCTTCTCTGTGTGCTTACTTTCCCTGGCTCCAGCATTAAAACTCAGAATCAGAACTCCAGTTCTGTCCTTTGCCATGTCTTCTATCTCTGAGTCCCCATCCACCAAGGGGCGGGGACTCAACACCCTACGGACATGGCCCAATCTAAGCCTCAATCATTACTTAATCAACAGGCCATGCTTTCCCCAAAGTCTGTAGCATTCTGGTGGTAGCTTGCTGACAATCAATCTCTGTGCCCATCACATGGCTTGTACTTCCATGTCCAAATTTCCTTTGCTTATAAGAACTCTGGTCTTACCAAATTAAGGCCCACCCTGATTCAATTTGGCCTCATCCAAATAGGATTTCCAAAGATGCTATTTACAAAAGCACAGGACCAGGGCTTAGGACTTGAACATATCTTTGTGTGGGACATAATTCAGTCTACCACAGTCTGCCCTTTGGACCCTGAGAAGACATGTTCTTCTCATATGCAAAATACATTCACCCCATGATTTATTTGGAAGTGTATTGCTTAATTTTCTAAACTTGGGGATTTTCTAATTAACTTTTTCTGATATCTGACTTGATTCCACTTTATTCAGAAACTATCTGTATGAGCTCAAACCTTTGAAATTTGCTAAAGCATGCTGTTGTGGGCTGAATTCTGTCCCCCCAAAAAGACCTAACCCTCAGTACCTGTGAATGTGACCTTATTTGGAAATGGGGTCTTTGTAGATATAATCAAATTACGATGAGGTTATAACAGGGTTAGGGGGTGCCAAATATGATGTCCTTATAAGAATGGGGAAGTTTAGACACAGACACAAAGGGAGAACATCATGTGACTAAGGAGGCAGAGATTGGAGTTATGCTACCACAAACCAAGAAACACCAACGATTGCCAGCAACCACCAGAAGCTAGAATAGTCAAGTAAAATTTCTTCCCTAGAACTTTTGAAAGGAGTATGGCCTTTCCAGCCCCTTTATTTCAGAAGTCCAGCCTCCAGCGCTGTGAGACAATAAAGTTGTTGTTTTTTAAGCCTCCCTATTTTGTGGTGCTTTGTTACTGCAGCCATTTTTAAAATATATATATAATTCAAGATTTATATAAGTTTTTTAAGTTACTTGTTTTTAAATTGCACAATGCTGAAGCCAATCTTAAAAAAAAAAAAAAAGAATCAAAAACACACCACTGCAAGGTAATTCAATGAGTTGCTTTTTTACAAATTTGTACAGCAAAAATATCCCTTAATCACAGTCTATACCATACAGTCGTGCTGTCAGTATGCAGGAAGCTGCAGGGGCCTGGCAAGAAGAGGCTATAATACAAATGCTTTATGACCCAGCATATGATTAATATTGGTAAATATTCCATATGCACTTGAAGTGAACGTGAATTCTGTTGTTGTTGGGTATAATGTTCTATATATAACAGTTAGGTCAAGATTTGTTAATCATGTTGTTCAGATCTATGTATTTACTGATATTTTGTCTGCTTGTTCTTTCAGCTATTGAGAAAACTATGTTAAAATTTTCCTACTATGACTGTGGATTTCCCTACTTCTTCTTTTACTTCTGTCCTTTTTTTGCTTCAAAGGCTTTGAAGCTATCTTATTGGATATATATAAATTTAGAATTGTTATATCTTCCTGAATGATTCACTCTTTCATAATAACTGAATGAATCTCTTTATTTCTAGAAATGTTTCCTGACTTGAATGTTCTTGTGTGATATTGGTATAGCTATACCAGCTTTTTTTCACTAGTGCTTGCATGGCATTCATTTACAATACTTTTACTTTCAGTCTTTCTGTGTTCTTATATCAAGGTATCTCTTTTAAGCAAAACCCAGAAGGGTTTTGTTTTCCATCCAATCTTATAGTATTTTATTTGGTCCATTTACATTTAATGTAACTACTCATTTTTATAAAATATAATGATTGACATGTCTACTATCTTATTACTTGTTTTCTGTCTTACCAGATGTCTTATTTGATTTCCTTTTTCTTCAATTTCTTGCTTTCTTGTGAGTTAATTAGTTTAATTTTCTATTTTTTTCCTACTATTAGTGCTTCATGCATTTTTTTATCACAGCTGCTGTTTTTTTTATTTTTTATTTTCCCCAGGAAGTACCGGGGATTGAACCTGGGACTTTTTACATGGGAAGCAGGCACTCAAACCACTGAACTACACTGGCTCCCCTCTTTGTGCATGTTTAATTATGGTTTTTTATCACTTCTCGGCCTTTTGGCTAAGATCAAGTATAATTATGGTTTTTGTGGTTAGCCTAGATATTTAAAATTATTATTTTTTAATTATTACTTTTACCACTTCCCTAACAATGCTAGGATCTTAGAGCACTTTAAATCCATTTACCCTTTTCTGACTTTTGTGTTATCATTATGCATTTAATTCTATATATTTAAAATTTTACAGAACATTACTATTATTATCTTATATGGTCAAGATCTATTCATATTTACCCATATATTTATCCTTCCCATTGCTTTTCATTGTTTTCTGCATTTCTTTTTTCCATATTGAAGCATTTCACTCCCCTTCTCTTCTATTTTTGAGACTCCATCCACATGCATGTTAGACCTGTTCACTGTGCCACATTTGTCTTTTATGCTCTTTTATGCATTTTCTCTGTGTGATTCCATATGAATATTTTCTATTGACCCATTTTGAGGCTCACTAATCCTCTCTTTTGCAGTGTCTAGTCTGCTGATAAACCCATCTATTAATTCTTAGTTTGGGTTCTAGAATTTCCATTTGATTCCTTTTTATAGTATGTAATTTTCTGGTTAAATTCTCTATATCTTAATCTATTTTCTCCATCTTTTCCACTATTGCCTTGAACACACTGATCACAGTTATTTTATTTTAAAGTTCTTGTCTGATAACTGTAATTCTGGATCACCTGTCTGATCTTTCTCTTATTTTCTTCTTTCTTTGGCCATTTTGTCCTGTTGGTTTTGTTGTTGCTGTTTTTTCTTTTTTGTTTGTTTGGTTGTTGTTTGCCTGATACTTTTGTATTAACGGTCAGATATTGGGATATTGGCTTGAAAATGTGTAGATGCTCTGGATGATGAAGGAATCTTCAGGGAGAGTTCACCCTTTCCTCTGCTAGGTAGATAGTATTAGGGCTGGTCACCTTAATCCAGTCAAGGGTTGAGCTAACTCAAGGTTGGGCTTCGGTTTTGCCAAGGCTCTTTCTACCTCTATTTCACCACCACCCCTAAAGCATAGCCCTCTAGAGTTCCAAATAAAATCCTGGGTTGTTCCCCAGAATCTCTCCTCCTTGATATGTCCTAAATTTTTAAGTCCTGAAACTGCCAAAAACTCCACTCTAATTTTCAGATTTTCTGCCTAGCTTCTTAGTTTCCTGCCAAACATAGCTTCAGAACTCAGCAAAATGGCTTAAGGAGAAAACTGACCAAGAGGTAGGCACAATTTATTGCCTCTCCATTCTCTTAATCATTGTCTCTTCAGAGCCATAGGATTGTCAAATGCTATAGTAGTTTTTCTGTGTTCCAGTAGAAGTCCTTTGCCTAAGTCCTTTACTTGGTTTTCAGCCACTTTCCTTGTGCCCAAAATTAGTAAATTCATGGAAAAACATGACTGTGTATGTCAGTTCAGCACTCCATGGTTCTCCCCCTTTCCAGAATCCTGATCTGTCAAGTTCGAAATTGCCTGAGCAGTTTCCAATACCTATTAAAAAAAAACAATTTTTCTAGTTGTTCTCAAATGGCGTATTGTTCTGCCACAAGTTACTCTGTCATAGCTAATAGTAGAAGTTCTGTGTACAGAGTTTCAGAGTTTTTGCTTTCAATGAAACTATTGATGATGTTTTAAGAAGCTTGATTGCTGAAAGAGATTTTTTTTTTTTTCATGAGATATGATGGTCTCTAAATCACAACTGTATAGTAATTGGTGTGTCTTGTGGCAAAATATGGATTTAAATTAAGAGAACATGTCATTAGACTATTGTCAAGAAACAAATGAGAAAAACAAATATAACAAGAAATACAAGTTATAAACCACATTGAAAAAAAACTTTTCAGGATTGAAGCAAAGTGTCAAGTTTATTTTATTTATGCCATATTGCCATAGATAGCTTAATTTAACCAAAATATTTACGTCACATGTCTATTTATTTGTCTGTAGTATCCTTTATTGAAAAGAAATCTTTAATTTTCATATAGTCAAAATCATTGATAATTTTTCCTCTTATGATTTGTGCTATGGCAATGTTGTTTGAGAAGTCCATTCAAACCCAAAGGTTACAAAGCGGTTCCCTTACATTTTCTTATATATGCATTTTCTTCTAACAAGTGTACAATTTTACCTTTCACATTAATGTCATAGTTAATAACATATGCTGTGAGGCTGGGTAGAAGAAGTTCAAATTACTAGCTGTATGACATTGGGAGAGTTACTCTAAGCATCTCCATTTCCTAACTTGTAAAATGGAGATAATAAAAATATGCACCTCACTGGATTGTTGTAAGAATTAAATATGTATAGAATGCATAGAATAGTTCCAGATACATTGCAAGAACTATATAAGTGTTTGCTATTATTAAGATCTGTTATTCATGTAGAGTTCGCCTTTGTATTTGGTATGAAACTACTACCAGTACTACTATTTATATTTTTTCCTTGTAATGGGCCAATTTTCTCAATACCATTTATTAAATCATTTATTCTTTCTGCATTGATTTATGATGTCATATTTTTCATATACCAAGTTCTCTTATAGATATAGATCCATTTCTGGATACTTCATTATGCTCTGTTAGCCTGTCTGTCCCTGCACTACATTGTTTCAGTTACCAAGGTTGTCAATATGTGACAACATCTAACAGGGCAAAATTGGCAGAGTAAATACCTCCAAAAATTTGCTCTTCTATAAAAACAATGAAAAAAAATGACAAAAGCTGACAGAATCAACTTTTCACAACTCCAGAAATTAACCAAAGGTTTGCAGCAACTGGAGAACTTTTCAAGAAAACCACCTGAATCTTGGTAGAAATAGCAAGTTTGTTTGTTTTTCAAGCATGCACTCGTCCCATCCTGTGCTTTGCAATAATGTGGTAGCATTGAAAATAACAACCCGCATTCTCGTTGTGGCCTGGCAGCCACCAGTGGAAGCACAATCAAATTGGAACTTTTTCAAAATCTCATTCCCAAAAACTGTGAATATTTAATCTGTCTAGTGGTTACCCTTTTCCTAAAAGACCATCTGTATTTGACCTGACTCAGAGCTTGCCAAGTTTGAAAAGGCTTCTCCACAGGAGGAGAGGTGTGGGGACAATTGTTGAAAACAATTAGAGGAAAGTGTTTTTAACTCCATGGCTGCCTGGGATGGTAAATAACAAAGGAGACAAACCAAATGTTTAAAAGGAAAAGCTGAGTAATGAGAAGTCCATAGAGACTTTGAAAAGCTTGACATATTCCTGTGAACCTAGAAATGTGCATGTGGAGGGCCATGTGCATGCTTAGGAAAGACCTGAGAAGGCTCTAAGCAATACTTATGTGACCCTGAGGCTCTGTGCAAGTAGGAAGTAAAAGATAAGGAAGAATTGCCAGCTACCTGGTAAAGTGTTTAAGATTCCCCCAAAACACACACACAGAGCTCCTCAGCAAAGATTGAGAGTTCATTTTGGTTCCAGGCATTTAAGGAAATCTCTGTACAATCATTACCTGACCATTCAAAATAACTGAGTAGAGACTTCAGTGGCCACATAAGACAAAAAATACAAACTTTACTGAATTCATTCAGAAAAGTCACTTTTAAAAAACAAAAGATAAGTACAACAAGCAACAAAACAAAACATGGGGAAGGGAAAGAGATCTGGTTTCCAAGGTTGCAACATTATATTATTTTAAATGACCAGTTTTCAACAACAACAAAGGATATGCAAAGAAACATGGAAGTTTGGCCCACTGACAGGGAAAAAAAGGAATCAATAGAAACTGTCCGTGAGGAATCCCAGACATGGGATTTACAAGAAAAAGACTTTAAATCAGGTATTTTACATATGTTCAAAGGACTAAAGAAAAGAATGAGAATGATATCTCAACAGGATATTAATAAAGAGATAGACATTATTGAAAAGAACCAGATAAAAATTCTGGTGTTGAACAGTACAATAACTGAAATGAAAAATTCACTAGAGAGTATCAACAGCAGATTTGAGCAGACAGAAGAGTCAGAAAATCTGAAAATAGGTCAATTTAGATTACCCAGCCTGAAGAACATTAAAAAGAGGGAAGAGGGGGCAGATGTGGCTCATATGGTTGCATGTCCGTCTCCCATATGGAGGGACCTGGGTTCAATCCCCGGGACTTCCCAGTAAAACTAAAATTAAAGAAAAATATAGAAGGTGCTGCCAGGCCCCACATGCGGGCGTGTCGGGCCCCATCAAGCCATGCAGCAAGATGATGACGTAACAGGAGAGTGACACAAGGGAGAGCCAAGACGAGACGTGCCGCAAAACCAGAAACTGAGGTGGCATAGGTGGTAGGATGCTTCTTTCCCACATCGGAAGTTCCCAGGATCAAATCCTGGTGAAGACAGGAGGAGAAGGATGAGAAGAGAGGGCAGGAAACAGACACAGAGAATTGCCCAGCAAATGGACACAAAAACAGCAAAAACAGAGGGAGGGGGTGGTTAAAAATGGATAAAAGTAAATAAATAAATAAATCTTTAAAAAAAGAAAAAAAGAGGGAAGAAAATGAAAAGAACTTCAGAAACCTGTGGTCATGCATACCAATATATGCATAATGAAAGTCCCAGAGGAGAAGAGAAAGAAAGAGGAAGAAAGAGTATTTCAAGTAATAATGACCAATAATTTCCCAAATTCATTGAAAAAAACATTAATCTATACATTCAAGTACCTCACATAACTCCATAGGATAAACTCCAAGAAATCTACACCTAAATAAATCATAATCAAACTGTCAAAAGACAAAGAGAGAATCTTGAAAGAAACAAGAAAAGTGACTCATCACATACAAGAGATCCTCAAGATTAATGGCTGATTTCTCATTTTAAAATCATAAACAATAGGATAGAGTGGGAAGATATATTCACAGTACGTGTTCCTAGTTTTCTGTTATCAGGAAGGAGTGCTGGGTTTTGTCAAATTACTTTTCTGTGTCAATTGAATGATCACACGATTTTTGGCTTTGTTCAGTTAATGTAGTGTATTGCATGATTGATTTTCTTATCTTGACCCACCCTTGCACCCCTGGGATAAATCCACTTGATCATGGTGTATAATTCTTTTAATGTGATGTTGGATTCAGTTTGCTAGTATTTTGTTGAGGCTTTTGGTATTTATAGTCATAAGGGATATTGATCTGTAATTTTCATTTCTTGTGCTACCTTTTTCTGGGTTTGGTATTGGGGTGATGTTGGGCTCATAGAAGGAGTTAGGAAGTATTTCTTCCTCTTCAGTTTTTTTTTAAAGAGGTACTGGGGTTTGAACCCAGGACCTTGTATGTGGAAAACAGGCGCTCAACCACTTGAGCTACAGCTCCTCTCTGTTATTTCCTTCCTTCCTTCCTTCCTTCCTTCCTTCCTTCCTTCCTTCCTTC